>JALPQI010001217.1:0-148993 GCA_025490895.1 Thaumatotibia leucotreta | reverse complement strand
GTGATCTGATTTCGAAGGTGCTTACCACGGTTATATTCAAAACAGATCCGTATAAGGGGATCTACTTTGGGGAAAAATATAGGCAGATTTAACGGTAGATTTGTATTTATTGCAGCATATTCAAGGTCTTCTAGGAAGGCACATACGACACCGAGGATGCAAGTCTTACTCAGCGAATTCATGATAGAAGTTGGGCGTAGGTACGCGGCCTACGTAGCCGCCGGTCGCTCTTGGCGGGAGGGAGTAAAGGTGAGAGCCGGATCCACCCCTGCAGTCATATCTTCTTTGTGAATATCCTATTTCTTAATTTAGAAACGTGTTTAAGGTCATATTGCTCTTATAAACATTAGATAATAAAAAGAAGAGAGCTGCATTTCCTTGACGATTTAAAGATATAATTTATACATCCTCAAAAAACTTTACTTAGCCAATTAATCTAACAATCAGAGTCACCTTCCCTGATCAACCATCTGGCGTGTTGACCAAACCTCAGTTATTTTGAATAACGTCGGAATGTGCGATGAAGGTGACACATTCCTTGGCTTCCAATTCGTCTCATGTGTGATGGAATGACGCGATTTGTGATGGTTGAAGCGTTGCAAACTCAGCCAGGGTCAAAGCTTTTGATGTGAAACGGAAAGTTTATCAAATAGCTTTTTTGTGGAAAGTCCTCGGAAACACCCCAAAATTCGGACAATTTTGACATGGTCATCTTTATAATTAGATCATTATATTAGCCGACATTGCCGTGTGGTGACGGCAGTAAGAATACATTTGTCACCACCCCAACTCCTCCTGCGGGTGTCGTAAGAGTCGACTAAGGGATTGAAGTGTCACTGACCATTCTACAAGATTGATGATGGGCAGCAGCGTCATCATAGTGGGCACATTACTGCGATCGCCAATCCGCTTGCCCAGCGTGGCGATTATGGGCATTTACCTCCGTAATGCGTCTATACGCATAGTTAATAGGAGAGGCCTACGTCCAGCAGTGGACTAACATAGGCTGATGATGATGATGATGATGATTAGCCGACAGTCGTCCACTGCTGGGCATAGGCCTCCCCCAAAGATTGCTAATATGACTGGTATTGTGCTACCCGCATCCAGATAATATATTTAGATACCAGATACATATACATATGTAATCGTTTCCAAACTATTCCGAGTACTTTTCCATACAATTCTGGTAGCAGTTATTGCTTTCAGCTTTGATGAAGTTATTAAAGCTTTATTACCTACTTCAAACTCCAAAAATAAATACACTGGTACAGATAACATTATCCTTTAAAATTACCCACACTGTAGGCGTAAGATGGTTTATCTTTGAGCGTTAATCCTGCTATATAGGTATACTCCTAATAGGTACTTATGCAAATTTCGTATACCATTTGTCAGTAGAAGACAAAAAAGATGTAAACAAACATAAAAACTTGCATTTTTTGATAATCACGCATTTTTAGAAAACAATATCTAGGTTTTATCACCAACATGAAACCTTAAACCTTGAGTTCACATACGTTTATAGTTTAAAATATTGATATTGATTAGTATTAACGTAAAAATACATCTGCGAATGTGTTTCACGATAAGTGTCAAAGACGTCAAAGATGTCAAGTGCTATAAAGTCAGCCATATTTGTTTACAGTTTTTTGTTTTCTACTTTCGAACGGTATACGTACATACGTGACACCAGCAATGGATAATACTCGTAATTATGAAACCACCATAAGCATACAGCGGGTTCAGCACAAGATTAAAGCAGCAGTATCGCGCGGGCAAGATAGCATAACTGTGTTAATTAAATAAAGACAGGTGTCCATTTCGCCCGCGAGAAACTGCCGCGACACCTACTCTTGTGCTCGGGTTACACTCTGCATACAAGATGTGTGCAAGTTGCGAATGATTTCGCTGAGCAGTGACTGTATTTGTACAGTCATCAAATATATCGTTGCGTCGGGAGCGCTCAAAAATATCTGAACACGCCTCTATCGTTATGGCAATAAAGGCGTGTTCAGATATTGTTGAACGCTTCGGACGCTACGATATATCTGAAGGCGACTGTGTGCCCGTTCATCCTTAGTTTTCTTATCTAGTAAACAACTCACTATCCTAAAGGCCAAGCCACAGCACGCGCACGTGAGCGTTGTCGTAGTGTGCGCGTTGTAGCGTAAGAAATATCATATTAGATGGCACACCGCTTGCACGTCACACACACGAAAGCGGTGTGCCATCTAATAAGACGCTACAGACGACATACGCTACAACATGCACGCTACGCACACGCGCACGCGCACGTGCTGCACACGCATCCGGTGGGGCATGGTTTTTAAAGTAGGTACATTGGGGTTCAAAATTGCATCGACACTTTATGAATGAATTAATTCATAAATTGTCCATGCAATTCTGAACGTCGCGGTACATATTTTCAGCAGTAATCTGCTCTTTTCTTGTTTAATAATAACGATATCCCATGGGTCGATTGTTAAAAAGGTGTACATAGTTAAGTTGAGACTTTAATCAAAACAAAAATCACGATCGCGTCAATTGTGTTTCGGAACTTTCGGAAAAGTTAGTTATAGTAATTATAGTGTGTACTCTGTACTGTACCTATAAGAACCTTTGGCAGTAGAAAAAGGTCGAAAATAAAAAATATGAAGGCGCGTATTGTAGATTGCTCAAAGAAAACTTTTCGCCTTTTTCACCGCCAAAAGTTGAAATTTAACTTCGTAAATGCAAAAATTGTGACGTAAATTTTAACTGTTTATTCTTTTAATCGACCCAATGTGAAAATGAACAGAATAAAACATTGACTCAGTAGGTCTACCATCAATTTCCAATTCGTCAATTCCAAGCAGTCAACTGCTTGAAATTAACGAATATCACTCCAAAGAAGGCGTCAGCGGAGTGATAAAGACTGGTTCCGGAAATTTATTTTATTTTATTTATTTTCCACACTTACATCTATCTTTACAGGTATTTATTAAACCTAAGACAATTATGAATTTAGCCCTACAGGTATAGTTGAAAGGATATGAGCTGAGCTCATTCTCTTAAAATTCTAGTAGCATTGGGTTGTAAACCGCAAAGTAAGATAACAAGCACTCAGTAAAAGCAGAATATAACCACCTTAAAACGTTAGTGTATATCAGCTCATATCCTTTCAACTATATCTTGGTATGTCAGTTTTAGAGCAAACGAGTGCATTTGTAGATGCAAGTTGCTTACTAGGACAAAGAACTAAGGATGTACAAAAATTCTCGTAGATATATTGATCAATTTTCACATACCTCTGCACAACAAGCTTTATGTGGTTCTGCGCATTCTTGAACAGGTTCTGCGCATCTTCATGCCTGAGATCACGCGCGTCGTAATCGTCGATCTTGGCGATTATATCGCCACGCAGCAGGTCCTTACCAGCTGGTGTGCCAGGAGTCACCTGGAAATTAGGTGGAGATACATTCGTCTGGTGGTGTGGTCTAGCCGTGTGGTAACGGCAGTAAGAACACATTTGTCATCACCCCCAACTCTACCCAGTCTACCCACCAGGTGTGCGATTGAAGTGGCATTGATAGAAGATTGATGATGGACTGCAGCATCATCATAGTGGACACATTACTGCGATCGCCAATCCGCTTGCCCAGCGTGGCGATTATGGGCATTTACCTCCTAATGCGTCTATACGCAAAGTTAATAGGAGAGGCCTACGTCCAGCAGTGGACTAATATAGGCTGATGATGAAGATGATGATGACATTCGTCTGTATTCGGATCTGCAGGCCTAGCTAAGATGCTATACTGCAGTCGTATACGACAAGCGATAAGTCACGTGACCATAATAATGGATAAATGGTCACGTGACTTTTCGTTAGAATCTGTCATCATCAATCATCATCAGACTATGATAGTTAGTCTACTGCTGGACGTAGGCCTCTCCTATTAACTATGCGTATAAACACATTAGGAGGAAAATATCCATAATCGCCACGCCGGGCAAGTGGATTGGCGATCACAGTTAATGTGTCCACTGTGATGACGCTGCTGCCCATCATCAATCTTTTATCAAATAATGGTCAGTGACACTTCCAATCCCTTAGTCGACTCTTACGACACCCGCAGGAGGAGTTGGGTGTGGACAAATGTATTCTTATTGCCGTCACCACACGGCATACGAATCTGTCATTCTCATACATTTATTACTTATCGCTTATCTTATACGATTGCAGTTGGCTTATGATGGTACTGTATTTAATCGATTGTCTGGTTGCCGTCACGTTCTAACAAGTATGCAAGTGCGAAAGTGACGACACCATCGCCCGCGGCCGGTATCCGTTCTAGCAGGACGCAAGCCCGCAGTACACAACGGCCTCTGACCGAGGGAGCTCCGGACAAGGACCCTCTTAATAGGTTGAAATATGTCGAGCAATCATCGACTTAAAATACGTGAGTAACCCGGTTCGAAAATATTTTAATATTGGCAGCTATAGCCACTAAAACCAATTAAGAGATAAAAATCTTTGAAGCAGCTACTGGGATTATTTAAATAAAATAAATAAAAAATAAATATTTTGGGACATCTTACACAAATCAACCTAGTCCCACGGTAAGCTCAATTAAGGCTTGTGATGTGGGTACCAGGCGACGATATATATAATAGATAGATACGTATAGATACTTAGATACATACACAGCCACGACCAAGGAACAAACATTTGTGATAAATAAATACACAAAGAATGCCCTCGCCGGGATTCGAACCCGGAACCTCCAGCTTCGTAGGCAGGGTCACTACCAACTAGGCTACAGAGGCTGATTTAATCACATGGTTTGATCGATTTCCCTAATACCTACGTTTGAGTTAATTTGACTTTATACCCGGGATTCCATAAATTCTTGAGATTCGCAGTTAATGAGGCAAATTAAGATTTTCGGCGTCCTCAATTAGCGCTAGCTCCAGACATAAACAAGGCTGAATTTTAAGAGCGGCAAACGCCAAGACAATAAATTCAGATCACGCATTGGTTTCAGTAAGTGACGCGCTATAAATAAAGAAAATACGGATCTTATTTCAAAGTCTGTGGCATTCCGTGTTTACATAAAAGTATTATAAATTATCAAGGTCTTTCAGTCGAATAAGTTTTTTAGTGCTGGAATTGCTGCAGTTCGGCTCGTCTGCTCTAAAATCTCCTAATCTACTAACAATAGACTATTACTATTGGTATACTCTGTCCATATCCAATAATAACTGTCAGTAGAAAAAGGGGATAATTAAAAAAAATGGCGCGATGAGTTATAATAGTCAGATAATAGAAAATTTGACTTTGCCAGCAGTGGACTATCATAGGCTAACGATGAGAACTGTTCTAATACTGGAGCTGGAAGGTGGCCATATGAACTTTGTGAAATATATGAAAACTTGTAGGTATTGCCAGATTTCTCCTCATTTGTAACTGTTCGCTAAGTTTTAAAATTTAATCGCTAAAAACTTAGCATTTTTACCGTTGACAGCTCAGACGGAACTAAACACAGTATTACGTGTAATGAATGACATACTGACGCCAGAAATAAATTAGCAAATTCCAAGCAATAAAATAGCTCATTCTCATTACTTTATTATGTCACACTCGAAGGTTGAGAGAGATGGGCCATGACATTCTACGGATTCGTTCGCTCACCTCAGAGATATAAACAGAAAGTCAGGTGTGGGATGTACGGTATTGGATCACGGTTGCATTAACATTTTACTCCTTAGTTCTTGTTACTATGGAAAAGCAGCTCTACTGAGCTCTGCTGAGTAGGCGTAGATATTGTAATTTTCGGGCTTCACTCCAATTACACCGGCATTGGAGTTACAGAGAAAGATGTCCGATTACGATTTAGGATGTGTTCGGAAGGTGTAAGTACAGGGGTATATCTTATTTAGTTTGACAGGTGTGTGACGATGACGTGTCACGACTACGACCATGTTCGAAAGTTAAGTGTTTCTAGGAAGTCCAGGATTTAGATACTTATTAAGCTCCTGCGATGAGCTTTCTGTCTTAGCTGCTCTTGTCTGTACAACTCGCAAATCTTTGTGATAAATACCCACTAGGGAAAATAATAGGTACCTAGTGGGTATTTATTTCTTGGAAATAACTGTGACAAAGCTCGAAGGATAAGGGCTGGTATTTAGCGTTTACGTATCGTGAAGGCACCAGCTATCATATTGCCTCGAAGGGCTAGAAGTGCATGCGACCTTGGGGCCCGCCGGGCGAGCGCGACGTATGCACCGTCTTTGGCCCGCGGCCAGGCTAAAAGCGGACCGGCGACGCTCCAACGCGACATTTTTATTGAAAACAAGCACCGGATCAACGGGTTCCCATCGCATTCTAAACCAGAATGAAACTGGCCTACTACCTCGAACACCAAAGTTCGTAAATTTCGGGGATTCGTCTCTGTCACTCTAACGAAGTCGTCATTAGAGTAACAGAGAAAAATCCCCGAAATTTACGAACTTCGCTGTTTGCGGTAGGGCTGATCTAAAGCTCGGCCTATTGGGGGTCATTGTTGCTGGTTCTGGGCGTAGAGGCGAGATGCGCAAATCCATCACTTCCCCAAGTCAATGGCGAGGACAGGATATAAATACTCCTGTCCATCAACACTCGTTCGACGGAGATTCTCAGATAATTTGTTGCGAAGGCTGTAGGCTGTTCTTCAGCCACCGTATGTTTAATTTGAAATTGGCTAGGAAATGTGCCTTATCGTTCGAGAATACGATACACTATCGAATCAATTTTCAAATGGACATACGATGAATGTTTTCAGCATAGAAGGATCTTTGAAGATCCAATTTTCTGCAGCTGGCGGATACATATTTCGCTTGCGCTCATGACGCATGCTTACGTCAAGTGAAGTAAACAGCATGACCTAGCCTAGAGACGAGCGAAATGGTAAGCTTGACGCACGAATCTGGCCGTGTTTTGGGAACAGAACAAAAACAGTCTATGTTACTCATAGGTCGCTAATGGCAGTGGAAGAAGTGACGAGGTACGCAGTTACTTGGTTAATTAATACCTTGCAGGAAGGAATGTACGCCACACAAAAAAAATAGTGGTTTCACTTTTCGACTTCTTCGCCGAGGATTCAAATCGAAAAGTGGTAAAGGGTGAATATCTGAGTGTTTCAACTACTGGCATCATTTTTGCCGAAGTTTATATTCGTTACAATGTCCTACTTTGTCATTTGAAGGAGGCTCGGTATCTTAAACAAATGACGAAGTATAACATTGAGACGTTTAGAAATTTCGGCAAAAATTATGCCACCAAAATTAGGCGATTGAAACACTCAGATATTCATCCTAAAACTGGTAAGCCATATTTTTGTCTGAGGGTACCTAAGGATAGATTGCAAAAAAATGTACATTGTTAAGGTCTTTATCAAAACAAAAATCATGATCGCCTCAATTGTGTTACGAAACTTAGTTATACAATATATATGGGGACACCCCCCCACCTCGAACATTAGGTGATCTTGGTCGTTTTTCTTTGGTATATGACATCTAATATTTATAATTTATATAGTATTAAGTAGTGTGACTACTGGGGAAAAATAAAAAGTACAAATCAAAATATTTAGTTAATAAATAATTTGATTTGTGTTTTCGCAATACGTTTATTAGTTATACTAATTATAGTGTGTACTGTGTCCAACAACCTTTGCCAGTAGAAAAAGGCGTTATATTTAAAAAATATATACGCGTATTGTTGACCGGTCATTCATAGAAAGTTAGAATTTGTCGTTTTTTTTGCCAAAAGTTGTTACACAAAATTTCAACATTGAAACACAAAAATTACGACGTTAAATTTTGTTTTAATGAACTTTGTACAAATTATAACTTTAACTAGAAAATACAGAAGAAAGAATAATGTGTTTCCAAATTGTAGATAGTTTGTTTTTGGCAAGCTCATCAGTTCTAAATGGCTACACGGATTTTTAACGTATCACAGTCGTTAGCGTCACCGTACCTAGGTCAGGCTAGACGGGTTATTGAACACTTTATGGTTGAAGGTTTGGCTTAGTCCGATGTTCACATCATTCATTGTAATATTACTTCTATCAAAACAACAATATCTTGTATCTTTCGTCTATTTCAAGTGATCTATACTATAATATTTGAAAAAGGACGATACGAGTATTGTTTTTTTATGATTTGTAGGTTTTTACAAGTCTGTGCCTGAACCACTTTTCGTTTCTGGCTATAGTGACTAACTATTCTCTATTAGAAAACCAACAACATGTATCTATTTTTTCTAGTTGAGTGGAATGGTTATTATTTATGTGTCATCATCATCATCATATTTTTTCAGTACCCTGCTGGACATAGGGCTCTTCTATTTCCTATGCGTATGGACGCATAGCGTGGGTAGGCTCCCCACAAGGTGGGCTGATAACCTGGTGACTGGTGAAGGTCGTAGGAGTTCGCTGGATGCGGGTGGCACAGGACCGGTCATTGTGGAAATCTTTGGGGGAGGCCTATGTTCAGCAGTATGATGATGATGGACGCATAAGGAGGTAACTATTCGGTTATTGGAGATTGATGATGGGCAGCAGCGTCATCACAGTGGATCACTACCTACACCGAACGTCAAATGCTTGGCCAGCGTGGCGAATATATATACCTACAGTTACCTACCTCCTATTGCGTCCATTCGCTATATCATGAGAACCTTACTGACGGTGCAGATTAAATGATTTTTTTTCATCATAAGATAGCGCGAAGATTGTATCGTTACGATATAAGGATATTATGACGATACAATATATGTGGTCAAAATTATTTTTGTTGTCTTGTTTCATACCACACTGTCAAGCTTTTAGTTGCAGTTTCGAATCAGTATTTATATAAAAACATCCGGTGCACTTAATATTTCTTTTTCACCTTAGATTTTAATACATAAATCAAAAAATGAAAACAAAACATCGTCTCATATAAAAATCACCACTGCGTCACGTTTTTTAGGGACACAAAATAAGACAACGAAAAGAATTTTGACCCACGTAGCTGTGTGCAGAGATCGAAACAGAGTTTTTAGAAAAACCTCGATATTGTTCAATATTTTTAAATGTTTTACACCCTTTATCTTTATGTAGTACTCAATATTTTATGTAATTAACAACATCGTCTATTTGAGTTATGTATCCACTCCATTAACAAAGAATTTACATACAGAAGAGCGAAAAAGAACGGAATTAGAACCGTTCTTTCGTATGGAGAAAAAACCGGTATCCGATCCCTGCCTGTGTGTTTAGATGACATGTATGATTACTAGTAGACCAACCGAATTGCTTGGCACCCTCAGCGTGTGTTTGAAGGATTTAATACGTGTTGTTAGATTACTCTTTATTGCAGGGATGACATAATTATGTTATGGTCTAACGATTTCAATGAAATATATAACGCTTGGTGCCAACATTTGATGTGGGTATCGTAAAAAAATCAAAACAGGAGGGTATTTATATATAGATTTGACATCCATGTACAGAAAGATTATTTTAAATACTCTTTATTTTTATATGTGAATAGAAAGCTCGACGCAGGGGCTACTTCACAAATAAGTATAAAAATGTCGTACTTCCTGAAAAACCCTTAACTTTCAGACATGGGGCCTATTGCATAACAAATTACAACTAATAATACAAGTGGAAGTCTCTTTCTAGTAAGAGAAATAGATAAGAGACTTCCGCTTGTAATATTAGTTGTAATTTGATATGCAATATCCAACAGAGAAATATAAGTTTGTATTTGCAAAATCCTGGTCACGGCACCAAAATGTAAACTACACTGAACAGCAAATAAGTCATAAGTCGTAACACTCGTAACGTACAGTCAAAGGTAAAATAAGGTGTATATAAAATGCTAAAAAATGTCCCAGTGCACTTTAATTCTGTGTAATAAGAATGTCGTAATATATTCACAGCAGGATTCTTTCGATACATATTTTTGTAATTGCCTGTAACAGCAAGACAAAAAATAAATGAATCGATCTTATGTTTATGATATTTGGTTGCATCGAACATACTCGTAAAAGCTATACATCCTACGTTTATTTATTTTTGACCAAGCTTTCCAATATCATTGAGCCGTGCGTCTGATCCGATATTGCAGTGACTCATTGGCCATATGGAAAGGAAGCAATGAATACTTTAATAGAATCGCGAGAAAGGGATCAAGGCCATTGAAGATTTATTACATCGAAGGTCGCCAGATAACTCTAATGGATGTTATTAATGAGTTACCAGGAAGCATGCAAAAGATAATTATCGTCATAACCAGCGTACGAACGAAGGCTCCCATTACTGTAAGCAGGATTTCTGTCTTCGCACAAGAGGTTTTTACATCACATGAATCTTTGAAATTTTTCGTGTTTTATATTAAGGCACATTATAATTCATAGGAATAAAAAATCAACCAGGGTTCAGGCCCTGTAGTATTCATAATTTGTTCAAAACAGTAGTTTTGCAGGAAGGGTGTTTTAAGTGCATATATTTATTTAGATATAGAGATTATTTAGATATAAAGTAAGTAGATGACACATTTAAAAATAAACTGTTAGTTTTAAGGAATTATTGCAATATCCAACCAGGGTCCATGTATTGTATTACTATAGGTATACCACACATTGGATGCAAATAAAGATCTCTCTCTCTATTTCTATTTTACTTCGTCACAAAACAATCTTCGATATTAAAAAAATCTTTCAGGCAATGTAATATTAACAAAGTGCATTGTTGTAATTTTTGCGTAGCTTTTGTGTAAGCGTCGTTATTAACAAGTCGAG
Source organism: Thaumatotibia leucotreta (assembly GCA_025490895.1). Taxonomy (NCBI): domain Eukaryota; kingdom Metazoa; phylum Arthropoda; class Insecta; order Lepidoptera; family Tortricidae; genus Thaumatotibia; species Thaumatotibia leucotreta. The sequence goes on along the minus strand of JALPQI010001217.1, from coordinate 138,177 downwards.
TTATAGTTACATTCTAGAATGTAACTCGATTTAATAAGGAAGCCTAGTCTCGTTACATCAGATTAAGCTCCGATGATCATGGACTAGTATTTGATATTATATTGATGGTTAATAGCCAGCGTAATAATAAATAATTACTGCTTATTGACAAGCTGGGCCGGATTTAGAGGTTGAGAGGCTTCGGGGCAAAAAATGAGTGGAGGCTCCCTGGCCCCCGATTATTTTCCAAATAAAGTAGACAATTTTTTTCAGTCAAGTTATTTAATAAATATTTTTTTGTGGAAACAAGTATACATTATTTTTTTATTTAACAAACATATAAATATAATCAGAGAAACGAGAATTATCTGAAGTTTAATTTTAGCGTTAACGAACGGAATCTTCAGAGCTTTTTTCACCGAAAAATCGTTGATGATTTCGCTGAAATCTAGTTCCCTGAGTATTAGATCACTTTCAATACTGAAAAAAAATTAAAATAAATAATAAAAAAAAAACCAAATCTCTATTATGGGGGCCCCTCTTTTGTGGAGGCCCCGGGGCTGTAGCCCCGGTTGCCCCCGCCCCCTAAATCCGGCCCTGTTGACAAGTACCTAACCTCCATGTTTCTAGTAACCCCAGCACTCAGGGTTCGTGGAAGATTACTTAGGGCTAAAATGTTTCAATCCTCAGTTAAAAGTATCCGTTAGTTAAAATTATTACCATCCTTATCTTAGGTCATCAGTAGGGTTAGGATTTCGGTGGCATTTATTGAACAAAGAGCAGTGGAGTGGACTCGATGTTAAAAATATTTTTTACTTGAATAAATGATTAACTTTTAAAAATAATAACGAAATTGTGTTCAGTTCAAGCTGGATTTATCATTGAATTTAAAAAATGAGATGAATTTATATTTGAGAAGCTAGAACAAATATTAAATTGCAATAAAAAAAATGATATTTGAGAAAATCAATTGATTTAATTTTCAAGATTCCTGTTTTCCCGAAGCCCTAAATATTGTAAATTATAATAAATAATAATCATAAGAAATAAATACTGAATTTTATTTCACAGGTAGTCAAATATTACAGGTAAATTATTTAAAAATTGTAATTAGACAAAACCCTGTTAAAGAGTTTTTATTTTATTATTTTTATGAATAATTAAATATTCAATCAATCATTAAAAAAATAAACAACGACTTCACCGTTCCCTGTTCACCAAATGTCACCAAAATTCCTAACTCTAGTCATTGAGTCAAAAAAAAATAGAGCTAACATTTATTTGATTGACAGATAATGTTGACTGGGGATTGAAAAATCAGTATTAAGTAAAATAATTAAAAGCTTAATGGTAAAATAGTCAAAGTCCATCAACAAATGACATGGTGTGAGTTTTTTGGTTTTATGACTTTTATGGTTAAATACTTATACAGGATATCCTCAGCGACGTGACCAGGTATTTTTAACTCTACTAAAAATTTGTAAATGTATGTATGCCCCCGGTCTCGTTAAAAACAGTTAATTTTTTAAAATATATTTTTGTTCTTTATTTTAACTTTTAAAGGTATTATTGAGATATTCAAAACATTCTTGATATATGTGAGATTTTAAACTACGTAGATTTCATTTTCATACGCGATAAATGATAACTTTTATGTTAGCACAATTCCGATTTAAAGAGGGAATACAATTTAATAATAAAAAAAATCGATAAGACGTTATAACATCATGAAACCACCGTTATAAGAAAAGTAGATAACAAATAACTGAAAAAAAAATGAATAAAGTTGTCTGTTTTTAACGAGATCCGGGGCATTTAGTTGCCAGTTGTTAGTGAAGTTAAAAAAATGTAAAACCGATCACGTCTACGTCCCCTACTGTCCCCTATACATAGATAATATTAGATATGTCTATCAAATTTAAACAACAAAGGGAGGACATTAAACACGACACACATGTTTGGCAACAACAACAAACCACGTGACCCTCTTTTGTTAACCTCGTAAAAATAAAACGAAACTCGTTTTAAACTATTCATTGTCCTAACGCAAATTAGAAGGCAATTATAAGTTGGCAGCCTAATTATTGGCTTACGATACTAATAAAAAAAGTTGACAAAATAAATATCACCAGCTAGAAAATCTTACAAAATAATAAATACTAATACAATGTTATCATTATCACAAAACAGAAATTATAGCTGAACTAAAGGAATTTGGGAAATCCTGGTCACGGCACCAAATTTTCGCTATGTGCACTAATAAAAGCGTATATACCATGCACTTCCATCGAATTCAAGCTAACTTCCGTGAGATTTTGAGACTGAGTTGTCCATCAAATTGGGTCAAGCTAAACAATGTCTAAGACGGCTGTCGAACGCGCGACACCCATCTAAGAATAAATCGGTTATACAGAGACATCGCTCTGGATTTGTTGTTGGTCTAGTTGGACTACTCATTTAAAACTTTATTGTTTTATTCTCAGCGGCCCTTTGAAAAACGTGATAGAAAAATAAAGGAATAAGTAAGACTTTCTAAAAACTGCGCTTAGGAAAACATCCAGATACACAGAACTAAACTGTAAAAACATGATAATGCAAACAAAAACACGCGTCTTCGTGAGTTTAACAATCTGCCCGTTTGTAAATTCGCAAAAACATAGACTCCATAAGAACTAAAAAAAAACAGAAGTTTATCTACAGTACCGGCTCAATCAAAGTCAAAAATTGTTAAAATTACCATAAAGCGCTTACATTTTCTTGCCAAAAACGAGCACAACACGAACATTAAAAACAACAGCCGGTACCGTATCAAAACACTCCCGCGCACTATTGTTTCCCTACCCTAGTGACGATGAGCGGGGTGGCGAGGTCCGCGCCGCCAACCAGCCTGAGACCCCAGTTGGTGTCCCTGTGTTCCCGACGCAGGGTCACCACGAACGTGTGCAGTCGCCCCATGGCCGCACCAGGTGTGGTGCGCTCTGAACGGCAAGACGCGACGTAGTGGCGAAATTAGCCAAAACCGCGCCCCGCCGCTGCAACCCTGCGACCTAGTTCGATTTACGGGAACCTAGGGCAATATTGCTTTGCCAACGGCTTCGATTTGTTCAATGTGAGCAGGTGGTTTAAGACACCGATTTTATCGCGGCATTATTAATAAAATTGACAATAAAAATCCTCGGTAGGTACTTTTCACTTGTAAAATTAATTACTTTCGATGAATAATCGTCCGATTATTTCAGCTGTGTACGCACAGACGCTTACTATTTACAATATTTGGCTGCCAATAATATGAGTGTTTGTTTTTTTTGCCAAAAATGTCACACAGGCAGATAAAAAAATAAAAAACTTGTGGTGACGATAGATGATTTTGGCGGAAAGTTTATAACGCCCAAACGATTATGTTTGCCAATTTAGACAGAAGACACCAAACAGCAAAACGACTATAGCTTTCCAGTCACATACAGATATGTAAATAATTCCATAAATACCATAAATTAGCCAAAATACGTGGAAAATAAAAATACTCTTACTAATCATCGCTGACAGATGATTAGTAAACAAGTATGAAAAATATACGGCACGGCCGGCAGCAACGATTTGTCTTCAAAACATGTGATTCATGGAATCGGGAGCGGGCTGCGTGTTTCATTTTATTCCGTTTTTAACCGACTTCAAAAAGGAGGAGGTTAACAATTCGTCGAAATCTTTTTTTTTTTTTTATGTATGTTCCCCGATTACTCGAAGACGCGTGGACCGATTTGAAAAATTATTTTTTTGTTTGAAAGGGTATACCTTCTAGTTGGTCCCATTGTCACCGAATTCTGATCTGATGATGGGATCCTGGAGAAATCGAGGGAACTTTTCAAATGTTGTAGGCACACATGACATTTTTCATTTTTTTTCGAAGACTAATCAAGTATTTGCGTCTAGTCATGAACATTTTAAGTTGGTGATCTGATGATGGAAGGTACAACTCCTTAGCAATTAGGAGTTGGGGGATAATTCTTTAAGTATAACATATTTCATGTATTTTGGAAGCTATTCGCGTATTTGCGTTTAGGTGGTCATCCTTTCATGTCGGTGAGCTGATGATGGAAGGTACAACTCCTTAGAGATTAGGAGTTGGGGGATAATTCTTTAAATATAACATAGTTCATATATTTTGGAAGCTATTTGAGTATTTGCCTTTAGGTGGTCATAGTCTCATGTTGGTGAGCTGATGACGAAAGGTATAACACCTTAACGATTAAGTAATTCTTTGAATGTAACAACTGTCATATATTTTTGAGATCTATTCAAGTTTTTGCTTAGTAGTTATGACATGTTGGTTAGCGGTTAGTGATTCTTTAAATAATATAGGCATGCTAAGGCTTGGAAGCTATTTGAATATTTGCCTTTAGGTGGTCATCCTTTCATGTTGGTGAGCTGCTGATTAAAGGTACAACTCCTTAGAGATTAGGAGTTGGGGGACAATTCTTTAAATATAACATATTTCATGTATTTTGGAAGCTATTCGAGTATTTGCGTTTAGGTGGTCATCCTTTCATGTCGGTGAGCTGATGATGGAAGGTACAACTCCTTAGAGATTAGGAGTTGGGGTATAATTCTTTAAATATAACATAGTTCATATATTTAGGAAGCTATTTGAGTATTTGCCTTTAGGTGGTCATAGTCTCATATTGGTGAGCTGATGACGAAAGGTATAACTCCTTAACGATTAAATAATTCTTTGAATGTAACAACTGTCATACATTTTCGAGATCTATTCAAGTTTTTGCTTAGTAGTTATGACATGTTGGTTAGCGGTTAGTGATTCTTTAAATAATATAGGCATGCTAAGGCTGTTACCTATAATCTTTGAAATTATTCATACCTACTGATGATACACTGTATATCTCCTCGATAATGGGATAATTCTTTGAATATTTAAGTTATCCAGTTCAGGTTTTCTGGCCTATTACAGTGCAGTGCATACTAAATAACGATTTTACACTACTAAAAAGCGTAAAATAAAATATTTTAAAATAAAAATAAAACCGCCTTCAAAAATTCGCCCGATCTAAAAAGTAAAAAATAATTTTATTTCCTACTTCTTAGGATTTCCTACCCAAACCTTTAAACCTAGGTATCCTACAGGTATCCTACAGATTTCTTAGAAGTCGGTGCCAAGCCAAATATGTTCACTTCGCGAGTATATGACCGTATTTGATAGATTTTTGTCTATAGTCAAGTCATATAACTTACTGTCACACCGGTTATGCTTTCATCAAAATGACTGAGGTAGATCATTCTGTTGATAACAACATAATCGGACTGACAGTAAGTTACAAAGCTCTATCTAATACGAGTACCTATATACCTATGAACGTATTTGGCTTGGCACCGACTTCTAAGAAATTATTTTTTACTTTCTAGATCGGGCGAATTTTTGAAGGCGGTTTTATTTTTATTTTAAAATATTTTATTAGTTTCTATGCACGTCTACACTAATGTAATGTAACCTATGGAAGTTTGCTGGTGATTAAAGATAAAGTATTGATATTCTTCCAACGAAAATTTAAATAGGACCTTAATTTTGATGGGTTTCGTATTCGTTACGTATCTACAAACATAAATTCCTAATTTTGCAAAAATTTCAGCATTAAACTAAATATCCCCATAAATCCCCTAGATTATCTGTCATCAGCAATTCGGCGAAGACCTTCCTTTCTTTTGAATTTCCTAGAAAATTATTTCTTCCCCAGGGCCTACGTATTTGCTTGAGACCGTAAGGTCCACCAATCACTTAAATTGAATATGAATATTTCAGTAATTTGCTGGACATACGCCTCTCCTATTATCTATGCGTATAAATGAACGCATTAGGAGGTAAACGCCCATAATCACCAAGCTCGGGAAGCGCATTGGCGATCGCAGTAGCGTGTCAACTATGAAAATGCTGTTGCCCATCATCCATCTTCAATAAATGAATGTTCAGTAACTCTTCAATCCCTTAGTCGACTTTCACGACACCCACGGGAAGAGTTGGGGTGGTTACAATTTAACGTATTCTTACTGCCGTCACGACGCGGCGATATAGTTGCCATTTTTGTATGACCTAGACTTACATTATAAAATCACGAAGATATTTTTGGTCCTTGTCTCTTTGATTCATTGATGTTGTTTTCGTACGGGACATTTATCAAAGGCATTTAAATTTTTAAGAGAGTCAATGTGCAAAGATGCATTGAGACATCACACAATAAATTCTTGTAAATAGAGATAATTTCGCCGGTTTAGAAGCAGAACCAACTATTTCGTTAAAACATTTTATTACTTCTCTATGCCCCTGGTATAAGCACTATTAGCGAAAACTACTTCAAAGAAAAACGACATATTTAACATCTAATAGGACAATCTACAAATATTAATTATAAAATATTAAATATCAAAATTACCACAAATTATTTCAGAGCGCACAATTACGATATAGGTAATAAGAATACCTAAATATTTATGACACGATTATTTTCAAATGTATTTATGCACTTACCGCACCAGCTGCCGCATGTAATATCAATCATCAATATTACAAGATATCATGACCTAAAACGAGACGCGGCGCAAGAATTGGCAGCTGGCGGCTAAATCCGGCGGTTTCCTACGGAATAGAGGATATTGCCTATGGACCGTGTTAACGTAACTAGTTTAATAGTTAAAGTAATAGTGCATGGAATCAAACATTTGTTCTTGTTCGTAGAGCAATGTACCCGTACTATTAACTTTTATTTTCCCCTCACTAGCTCGTAAAGCGCTCGTTTATCGTTTAATACAGGCGGGTAAAAACGCTTTTTATACTCTTGTGAATAAAGTAATTTGACATTGCTCTAATTCCTATAGCCCCCTACTGCCTAGTATAAGTGGATCTGTATGACCGTAGTAAACATGCGCAATCGGAGCTCACATGTTAAATTGGTCGTACTCATGGGTGACTTTGTAAGCCATTGGCTATATTTACGTAACTCTATTCTACGATACGTTTCGAAATTGAGTTTTAAATGGTTTCTTTAAGTTAATTTACATTTGGATGAGATTTTGTAATCATATTTCCTCGCGATAGTGAGGGGAAAAAAGTTGTATTACACTTGGCGGCAAAGTTTGTTCAACTCTCGTGCCTTGAGACCTTCGCAATGCTCAAGATTCCAGTTTTTGAACCACTCGCTACGCTCGTGGCTCAATTTTGGAATCTTTCGCTAGCTCAGGTCTCAATATTGGCACGACAGTTAAACAACAACTTTGCCCCCTTGTATAATAAATAACTATTTCAACATAGCAAATTTGAAAATGTATTTATGGGATATCACCTAAGTGGCTGAATGTTAAATAAGATAAGGTAAACGCTAAAAAGGTAAAACTAATCTCCAATACCACCCTACTGTCATTTGCCCCCTTTTAGTACTGCCGAAGGTTGTTGGACGCAGAGTAACGGAGTAATGTAGAGTAATGTATAATGTATGTATAGTTTTTATACTTTTTATGACTAAGTAACTTTCCTAACACAATTGATGCAGGTCGGAAAGTATTGTTGAGGAATCAGTTACGATATCAACCTAATAAAAAATTAAAGTGAAATTAAATACCTACTGTTTGGTAGGTAATATGAGTGAGCTTTTCGTAACATTCTGAACCCTTAATTAGATAAAATTGAGTCTTAAATTTAAACATATCTCAATTCAATTATAAAATATGTAGGTAAAAAAAGTAAGTTTGTGACGCTAGTTCGGAACACGCAACTCTAGCATGTACGTCTACCCACATACCAATGTATACATAAACATTCTAACATACACTATACAGTATATATACGTACATTTATAATCATAACTTTGGTATTCCGAAACCTTTCCATTTCTTTCAGAGCGCTGTGATTATTGTATCATAAGGCAACTTAGAAAAAAACACTGATATTGCACTATCACAACGGAAACTAAATTTAAAGCTTGATTATAACCACTCAATGCAAATTCGGTAACTATACTTAAAAAAATTCGTGAGATATCAACAATGACACTCGAATGGTGGTAGAAACGTACAATCTATGAGAGACTATACGTGGAATAACCGAAGTGCTAATAAGACACTACAATTTAGTTTAATTCTAGTATAAAATTCAAACTCACCCGTCTCCGTTGTCCAAAGTCCCTGCAGTCATCTGGTTCAGGACGCTGATGCGGCACCCGCCAAAACGGAGGTCTCTGATACAGCGGCATTTCAGACCACCCTCTTCAAGCCCTGCGCGAAAACTACGAATATCAGCGTGGGCGGTTGGCAAGAATCTCGTCTACAAATCATATTTTGATAACACTTACTAAAGGTTCAGTACGAGCGTCGCGCAGCCAATGCGGTTTTTATTCGGATAATTCGACAATCTTCATCTATTTACGTGCGCGGCTGGTGTCGGCAGTGATTTACTGGTTTCTGGGACGTTCGGATATTCGCAAAACTGAGATTCGGATTGGGTTCAACGCTCGCCGTTCTATTATCTGGAGATTTTTGGGAGAACACGCTCTATTTTAAGGGAGTAGAGAATGTTTTGCGATTAGTTTCGATATTTTTTTAGTTTATAGGCGTTTCTAGGATGGCACGTCCGATTTCGGTTTTGGTAAAGAGTGAGAAAGATTTGTTACACGCTTCCAAATAGACACAACATTATCTTAATAGTACATTACGACGCAAGTGCGAAAAACATGAAATTCGAAACGAGTGGCGATGTTTGAAAACACGATCGAAAGGAATGTTTTAAATCGACACGAGTTACGAATTTCATTTTTGCACGTGTCTCGTACGACGTTTTTTAGTACAGATTGCCCTCCGAAGTTTTGGACCTGACGTAAAATGAGCCACTACACGCACTAGCGTGTAAAAAACGCACCATTTGTACTAAAAATAAAATTTAACCCCACATCTTTGTGTCACTCATAGTTAACCTTTTGGACGCCAACGACTGATATATTGGCACAGCACTGCAGCAGCAGGTTCAACGTCAAAGACCGATATATACGTCTTAGTCCACAGAGCAATATAGACTTACACGCATGTGCGTAAAAATCAATGAAAAAGTTGGCAAAATCGTGTTATTTTGCGTCTGCACGCTTAGGTAATAGGGGAGGCCTTTGTCCAGCAGTGGACTGTTTACCTATAGGGTGACGATGTGATATTTTGAAATATGTGATCTTATTTTCATTCTGTTTACAATGGTGACATTCGATGACTTCCAACGTCTGACAACAAATAGCAATTAATGCCATACAAAAAAAAATGTTCCACTAAAAATTCTAAACATGACAAGGGCTGAAAACGAACTAGTTAGGCTATAAACATTGAGTTAACCCTTACAGCACGAGTCACACCTAAATTTCATTGGCTTTGACCCATATCAGTGGCAGAATAAATTTCAAAAAAGGTGGGAAATATACTCCTACAACCCTATTAAATTTTAAATAAAGCGGAAAGAAACTTTAGAATATAAATAATATGGAAATCTAATTAATAAAATAAAAAAAACAGCAGTAAATTGTAATTTAAAATATATTTGTAAAAAAGTAACATTTAAGATATAATTATGTACAATAATATTTAAAAATTAATTGTTAGTTAAATGTATCACTTGTAAAATCAATTGCTATTCTGCATAATAACCTATTTGCAGCTTTTAAGTAAAATAACGATAAATGTGCCGATAATGCAAAACCGGTTATATTGATATTGGTTAATCGGTTAACGGTAATCGTGAGTTTAACCGTATAATAATATTTATAGTTATTATGTCTCACGAAAGTGTAGATTCAAAACCGTAACCAGTTTTGCATTTCTTCATTGTTTCACTGTAGAGAAAGAGACCTTAGTGTAGTTATCAGTCGCTAATCATATCTACCTTATTATTTACACGTTTATATATTTGTTGCATAATAATTAACTTATTATTAGTTTTCAAACATTGACCCAAACCGAAATGTAATAAGCTTTTGTCGGAAATGAAAACTTTTACACGACGAAATCGATTGAAAATATGTCTGCTTCAAAATTGAGTTCACAAAAGTTTGTAAAAACCTTCATATTTTTCAGATACATCGTCAATTGTTACTATCTGAAATGTAAAGAATGTACTCCACTGCGGCCCGAGATTCGCGACGGCATTTTAGTGCGAGCCGAGGGGGTAATTAAAAAAAAGTCGTTGTTCAACTGTAAACATCCACTATGGCACTTTCTCTCTGAAACATGGCACGAATATAGACACTGAATCAATAAAGTATATTAATATGTTTCAATAATTTCACTATTTCTTAAGATAAACTATTATACATATTATCACTGTCATGACAGAAGACAGTGATGCATTTCTTTACATGTTAACCAGAGAGCAAATATAAACAATAGCTTAACATTAATTGAGATAATTGCGTTTGAAAATAATAACATAACAGATGTAATCATCATAAAAAATCTATACATTTAACTAAATAAAATGTTTATTTTGTTTCGATATCCACATTGTGTAATTTAATATATTACATACAAGTACAAAATAAAATAATTATATAAAAAGACGTCACAGAGTTTAGTTATGTTATGTAATACCTTTCTTATAAATACATTTATATGTGTCATCGAAATAGCGCATGGACCTTATGGAAACAATAACTGTTTTACAATTTGACTATGCAACATATTTACAAAACTATTATTACAATATACAGGTTGTAACAAAAATAGAGATTATCCATTTAAGGGCTTATTCGGTAAACATCGTATTATGTTTTGGAAAAAGTAAAAGTAAAAACCTATATAGTGTGCGTCTACTTGTCGTTTGAAATAAAAAGCGGAGATCTTTTTCTACATAATGTTGTTAAGAACCGGTTGAGACGGTTTGTGAAACGAGCCCCAGCTCCTTTCAAAAATAAGATAATAATATATTTTATATATTTCTACTACTATTTCCTATTCACAATACACCTAATACGAAATGGCCCCTTAAATGAATCATCAACCATCATTAGTTTTACTACATCCTGTATTAATGTGGATATCTTCTTGAGCAGACAAACCCTGAAAACAACACAACTTCAATAATAAAATAAAAAAACCGTAAATTTTATATAGTGTCAGTGCTCCCGTACCGAGCACCGTATAGTGATAGGCTGATGAAGATGATGTTGATGAAAATATAACATAACTATTTAACATTCCTAAATAAAGTTTGGTTACACTATTCGCTATACACTTTAGAAAAGCTTGAGCGACCTAACCATATTTATTAAACAATTAATGATGTATTTAAACGCTCAACCTACAGATTACGGTAGCTGCTTACAATTAGGTGTGCGTTTAACGTATTCTTATTTGCCATCGTCGTTTTAAAAATGCTGTGTACAATTTCGTTTGGAAATTATTATTCGAGAAAAGATTTTATACAGATCTTAGTGTTTATCACACAAATCAATAATGACATGATATTTACTGAGATTTCTCAAAAGGCCAGAATGCTCAATATAGTAATTTATATTCTATCTAATGTTATAATTTAGACGATTTGAAGAGTTAACAAGTAGGAGAAGCTTGCAGTTCTTACCTAAAGGCTGAAAAGACTTTATAAGATCTATTGTGCTTTAGTTCCTAACTAGATCTAAATTGTCATCAAGGTTCGAATACCGGTTTTTCGAAACCATTGTCTTATATCCCCTTTCCGTTTCGGTTTTATTCATGATACCGGTTTTAGGAGGAAAAAATGTTTTTGTTCAATTAACCGGTATAGAACAATAAATCCAGTTTTCTTGAGCAAGTTAAGCTGTTGGCCCTGTTTTGCTCAGTGAAAAACACCGCAGTGTTTTATTTATAATAACGCTTTCAAAACGTTCGCGTTCTCTTGATGAGTTTAACCAAAACAAACCGGTTAAACCGGTTCCGAGCCTTAATTGCTATTACGATCACGAAGGAAATAAGCTGACTAGGATTGAGGTCTAATTAAATTGTAATGTGACTATGTATTATGTATTTTTATATCTGTCTCATAAATGAGGAGTGTCTTTTCAAAAGGGCTTATTTCTACTTTGTCAACAACAGTTATTTTTTTATATTTTCGCAGGAGAAATCGTTGATTGACAAGCAAAACTCAATAAGAAACAAATACCTATTTGAAATAAAGCTCACTTCCGATTTAATACTGGCATGCGAGGTTGCTAAGAGTTATGACAGTTTTTATAGTGACTTGATTGTCCGCCGACGAAATTATCTCTATAGACTAAGCGGAAATAAGCCTTTTTGAAAAGACACTCCTCAAAAGTATTGTATTTTTTTTAGTGACGGATACGTAGCGAGAATTGCATGAATTTTCATTTGCTATATGATTTAGCATACGTAGATGATGAATTCAAAAGGCGAGAAGGCTAACTAGTTGTTATGGGTCAATCACCTTTTTGTTGTCACTCGCTTAGTCTTCTGGGTAACTTTAAAAAATCACTGTTTAATAGCATAAACATTTACAAAACTTTGATTTTACATGCCTTTCCATGGTTGGTCACCAAGGTTATTAGAGCGTGCAGGAAAATTTCTTTACCATGTCCCCTGGGTGACAAAATAACAACAAGAAATAGTTATTAACCGTAGTTATACAGAAAACGACCAACCTAGAAAGAAGAAAAGTAGAAAGCGACCAAACTCAACCTTTACAGCAGGGATCGGATACCGGTTCTTTCTCCATACAAAAGAACGGTTCTTATTTCGTAGGTACTTCAGTATATAAATTATTTGTTAATAGATGAATTCAAACATAGGCTGTTGTTAATTACATAAAATATTGAGTACCTATCCTAGCTACCTAGTAAGAGTATATAAATCATTTTAAGATATTGGACTATTGACGGTTTTTCTAAAAAACCGGTTTCATTCCCTACAGCTAAGTCAGATTAGCAAAAAAAGTAGTTGGTCGCTTTCTGCAAAACTATGGTACAAGTTATCCACCCATTTACAGTAGTTGGCTCAGGGCTTAGAAGTCCAATATGGCGGGTTTGGTGTCTCGGGCGCACTTGACGAGCGAGTGCATGAGCTTAACGAAGCCCGTGTCCTTGGGCTTTTCCAGCCCTCTGAGGAGGCGGTTCTTCATCACAGCCACGAACTCGCGGTTGCTGAGTTGTCCGTCCACTGGAAATATATGCAATGTTGAGTATTCATTGAATGTAAGTATGTAAATTCTTTATTGTACACAACACAGGTAAAAATATACATATTTACGACAATTTAGACAGGTAGATTTGTAGACGAGAAAGAGAAAATAGTCTTACTTCAATTTCTGTCTCTTCGTTGTCTGTTTTATCTGTCTGTTAGGAATTGCAAAACCGGTTTTTTATATGAGATAATTTCATACAAACCGTAACCGGTATTGCATTCCTTACTGTCTGTCAGTCTCTTAAATTGACCATGTTCTATTGGTTTAAACTTTCACGATTATCACTCATATTTTAAAGACCAACGGGTCTTAATCGCGTAAACTTACGTTTAAATATATCCTGACGTTTCGGGCATGACGTTACACCCGTGGTCGCAAGCAGACTGGAGGGAGGATATGATTAAACGTAAGTTTACCCGATTAAGACCCGTTTGTCTTTAAAATAATGACGATGATCTATCTGTCTATCTTGATTAATATCTGTAAATCTGTTTTCCTATGTAATTGTTTGCAAATCAACCTGCCTCTTTATCACTGCACCTTTAAATACTTACTATTCTCGTCAAATATAGTGAAAACAACTTTAACGACATGCTGTTCGAGCTCTAAATGCGCGACGGTCCGCGCGACATGCCGCAGCGTTTCCTGGTCGATGGACGCGCCGGCGATGTGGTAGAACGTGAGCGCTGTGTCCACGTCAAAGTCAAACTATTCTTTATTCAAGTAAGCTTATTAATAAGCACTTTCGAATCGTCTGACATTGTCAAGAGAGAGAAAAAAAAATCTACTACTGGTTCAAATCCTACGCCGTTCCTGAGAAGAACCAGTAAGAAACTCAGGTGGACTTATTTTTTCAAAACAGTATAATAATACATCTTATTAAAATAACATGCATTAAAGAATGTATTACATAAAAAAAAAGATTATTATAGACATATTTATAAAAGACAGAAATAAATAAAGGATCATAATATTAATTCGTCGTTGATGTTGTTCAGCAGTGGAAGGACAGGTAGTCGTTTTCCTATCTAATTGTTTGTCTATCAACCTATTTCTTTATCTCTTCTCTGTTGTCTCTTATCTGTCTATTAGGGATTGGAAAACCGGTTTTTATATGAGCATAACCGGTTTCATACAAATCGGAACCGGTTTTGTATTCCCTACTGTCTGTCTGTCTCTTTATCGATGATTCTCTATTGACCATGTAGTTAAGTAACTTTGATTGAATGTCAAACAATTTGTTTTTTTTTTTGCCTGTCTGTCTAATTGTCTATGAATCCACTTTTCTGAATTATCTATCAATCAAACTGTCTATCATTAAATAAATTGTCTGTCTATCAACCTATCTCTTTATCACTGTACCTTTAAATACTTACTATTCTCATCAAAAATAGTGAAAACGACTTTGACGACATGCTGCATGCATTTTGTATTCCTTACTGTCCGTCCGTCTCTTTATCGATGATTCTCTATTGACGATGTAGTTATGTATCATAGTTACTTTGATTGAATGTCAAACAATTTTTCTTGCCTATATGTCTGTCTAATTGTACTTTTCTGAACTACCTATCAATCAAACTGTCTATCTTTAAATATGATAATTATCTAATATATTTTCCTATCTAATTGTCTGTCTATCAACCTATCTCTTTATCACTGTACCTTCAAATACTTACTATTCTCATCAAATATATAGTATACCAAACGAAGGAAACTCAGAGGAAAAAACTCGTGTACAAGCGAATTTTGGCATAGTTGTAGGGAATGGTGTTTTAAACCACATACTAAAAGTACTGGTGGTTAGGGGTGGAGCTAACGGGGGGAGGGGGGTGTAAAGGTCCTTATTTTTAATTTTTCGTAATTAACTCGTAAACCGTGGCTTATAGCAAAAAACGTTCTAGTACATAAGTAATCTACATAAAATTCTCTACAAAAAAGACATATGCATATTTCCTCTGGGATCACTGTGTCATGAGATAAGAAAGCAAGAAGATGGACAATAAAGAAATAAACACGTTTGTTTAAGTAGGTATAGCACATACAGGATGCTCGCAAGCATTCCAAAAGATTTTAATGTTCAATTCCTGACTATATTTAGAGTCTTTAATGTTATGTAAAATTTCCTGGATTCGGCTTGGTTTCAGAGATAATCAACCTTTTTTTCGAAATAAGTTTTTCGACGTAACTCGTCATAAAACTTCTTTTTGATTGCAATGCTACCACAATGTGTTTTAATATTACCACACCATTTGCCTGGCAATCAAAAAATGGGAATAGACTTGACGAAATAACCTGTCCCTAAAAAAAAAATCAAATAAATAATTTTTACAGATTGTTGTTATGATAAAAAGTACTGGAAATGTAAAAAAGTATTCAAAAAGAGTAAAAAAAGAGAAAAATAAAATTTTTTTTTGGTGGTATTTCACATTAGGGCTCATAATATTTTTTGTTTGTTTTGATGTCTAGAATGCATAGTTAAAACACCATTCCCTACAACTGTGCCAAAATTCGCTTATACACGAGTTATTTCCCCCGAGAGGCAGCTTTTGGTCTTCGTTAGGTGGGCTAATAGTGAAAACGACTTTAACGACATGCTGTTCTAGCTCCAAATGCGCGACGGTCCGCGCGACATGCCGCAGCGTTTCCTGGTCGATGGACGCGCCGGCGATGTGGTAGAACGTGAGCGCTGTTTCCACGTCAAAGTCAAACTATTCTTTATTCAAGTAAGCTTATTAATAAGCATTTCGAATCGTCTGACATTGTCAAGAGAGAGAAAAAAAAATCTACTACTGGTTCAAACCCTACGCCGTTCCTGAGAAGAACCAGTAAGAAACTCAGGTGGACTTATTTTATCAAAACAGTATAATAATACATCTTATTAAAATAACATGCATTCAAGAATGTATTACATAAAAAAAAGATTATTATAGACATATTTATAAAAGACAGAAATAAATAAAGGATCATAATATTAATTCGTCGTTGATGTTGTTCAGCAGTGGAAGGACAGGTAGTCGTTTTCCTATCTAATTGTTTCTCTATCAACCTATTTCTTTATCTCTTCTCTGTTGTCTCTTATATGTCTATTAGGGATTACAAAACCGGTTTTTATATCATAACCGGTTGTTTCATACAAATCGGAACCGGTTTTGTATTCCCTACTGTTTGTCCGTCTTTTTATCGATGATTCTCTATTGACCATGTAGTTAAGTAGCTTTGATTGAATGTCAAACAATTTGTTTTTTATTGCCTGTCTGTCTAATTGTCTATGAATCTACTTTTCTGAACTATGTATCAATCAAACTGTCTATCTTTAAATATGATCAATATCTAATATATTTTCGTATCTAATTGTCTGTCTATCTTTAAATACGATCAATATCTAATATATTTTCGTATCTAATTGTCTGTCTATCTTTAAATATGATCAATATGTAATGTGATGACGTTGATGTTGTTCAGCAGTGGAAGGACAGGTAGTCGTTTTCCTATCTAATTGTTTGTCTATCAACCTATTTCTTTATCTCTTCTCTGTTGTCTGTCTATCTATTAGGGATTGCAAAACCGGTTTTTATATCATAACCGGTTGTTTCATACAAATCGGAACCGGTTTTGTATTCCTTACTGTCTGTCCGTCTATTTATCGATGATTCTCTATTGACGATGTAGTTATGTATCATATTTACTTCGATTGAATGATCTGTCTGTCTAATTTTCAATGAATCTACTTTTCTGAACTATCTATCAATCAAACTGATATGATCAATATCTAATATATTTTCCTATGTAATTGTCTGTCTATCAACCTACCTCTTTATCACTGCACC
This sequence comes from Thaumatotibia leucotreta, assembly GCA_025490895.1. NCBI lineage: Eukaryota > Metazoa > Arthropoda > Insecta > Lepidoptera > Tortricidae > Thaumatotibia > Thaumatotibia leucotreta. Next base: position 121,170 of record JALPQI010001217.1, on the reverse strand, counting down.
TTTAAATACTTACTATTCTCATCAAAAATAGTGAAAACGACTTTGACGACATGCTGTTCGAGCTCCAAATGCGCGACGGTCCGCGCGACATGCCGCAGCGTTTCCTGGTCGATGGACGCGCCGGCGATGTGGTAGAACGTGAGCGCTGTGTCCACGTCGTTGATGTTGTTCAGCAGTGGAAGGAAAGGTAGTCGATTTCCTATCTATTTGTTTCTCTATCAACCTATTTCTTTATCTCTTCTCTGTTGTCTGGTAGTCGTTTTCCTATCTAATTGTTTCTCTATCAACCTATTTCTTTATCTCTTCTCTGTTGTCTCTTATCTGTCTATTAGGGATTGCAAAACCGGTTTTTATATGAGCATAACCGGTTTCATACAAATCGGAACCGGTTTTGTATTGCCTATTGTCTGTCCGTCTCTTTATCGGTGATTCTCTATTGACGATGTAGTTATGTATCATATTTACTTTGATTGAATGTCATTTTGTGTTTTTTTTTTGCCTATCTGTCTGTCTAATTGTCTATGAATCTACTTTTCTGAGCTATCTATCAATCAAACCGTCTATCTTTAAATATGATCAATATCTAAAGGTGCGTTTAAACTAAAAGAGCATTCGCTGTTCTAACCTCCCACTCTACGAAATTCGATCGGTACACAAAACGTGATTGGTTGATTTCGTAGAACGGGCGCTAGAACAGCGAATGATCTTTTAGTTTAAACGCACCTTATTATATTTTCCTATCTAATTGTCTGTCTATCAACCTATCTCTTTATCACAGCACCTTTAAATACTTACTATTCTCATCAAAAATAGTGAAAACGACTTTGACGACATGGTGTTCTAGCTCCAAATGCGCGACGGTCCGCGCGACATGCCGCAGCGTTTCCTGGTCGATGGACGCGCCGGCGATGTGGTAGAACGTGAGCGCTGTGTCCACGTCGTTGATGTTGTTCAGCAGTGGAAGGACAGGTAGTCGTTTTCCTATCTAATTGTTTCTCTATCAACCTATTTCTTTATCTCTTCTCTGTTGTCTCTTATCTGTCTATTAGGGATTGCAAAACCGGTTTTTATATGAACATAACCGGTTGTTCATACAAATCGGAACCGGTTTGGTATTCCTTACTGTTCGTCCGTCTCTTTATCGATGATTCTCTATTGACCATGTGGTTAAGTAACTTTGATTAAATGTCAAACAATTTGTTTTTTTTTTCCTCTGTCTAATTGTCTATGAATCTACTTTTCTGAACTGTCTATCAATCAAACTGTCTATCATTAAATATGATAATTATCTAATATGTGTTCCTATCTAATTGTCTGTCTATCAACCTATCTCTTTATCACTGTACCTTTAAATACTTACTGTCCGTCCGTCTCTTTATCGATGATTCTCTATTGACGATGTAGTTATGTATCATATTTACTTCGATTGAATGATCTGTCTGTCTAATTTTCAATGAATCTACTTTTCTGAACTATCTATCAATCAAACTGTCAATCTTTAAATATGATAATTATCTAATATGTTTTCCGATCTAATTGTCTGTCTATCAACCTCTTTATCACTGTACCTTTAAATACTTACTATTCTCATCAAATATAGTGAAAACAACTTTGACGACATGCTGTTCTAGCTCCAAATGCGCGACGGTCCGCGCGACATGCCGCAGCGTTTCCTGGTCGATGGACGCGCCGGCGATGTGGTAGAACGTGAGCGCTGTGTCCACGTCGTTGATGTTGTTCAGCAGTGGAAGGACAGGTAGTCGTTTTTCTATCTATTTATTTGTCTATCAACCTACCTCTTTATCTCTTCTCTGTTGTCTGTCTATTAGGGATTGCAAAACCGGTTTTTATATGAGCATAACCGGTTGTTTCATAAAAATTGGAACCGGTTTGGTATTCCTTATTGTCCGCCCGTCTCTTTATCGATGATTCTCTATTGACGATGTAGTTATGTATCATGTTTAGTTTGATTGAATGTCAAACAATTTGTTTGATTTTGCCTATCTGTCTGTCTAATTGTCTATGAATCTACTTTTCTGAGCTATCTTTTAATCAAAATGTCTATCATTATGATAATTATCTAATATGTTTTCCTATCAAATTGTCTGTCTATCAACCTATCTCTTTATCACTGTACCTTTAAATACTTACTGTCCGTCCGTCTCTTTATCGATGATTCTCTATTGACGAAGTAGTTATGTATCATATTTACTTCGATTGAATGATCTGTCTGTCTAATTTTCAATGAATCTACTTTTCTGAACTATCTATCAATCAAACTGTCTATCATTAAATATGATAATTAACTAATATGTTTTCCTATCTAATTGTCTGTCTATCAACCTATCTCTTTATCACTGTACCTTTAAATACTTACTATTCTCATCAAATATAGTGAAAACGACTTTGACGACATGGTGTTCTAGCTCCAAATGCGCGACGGTCCGCGCGACATGCCGCAGCGTTTCCTGGTCGATGGACGCGCCGGCGATGTGGTAGAACGTGAGCGCTGTGTCCACGTCGTTGATGTTGTTCAGCAGTGGAAGGACAGCTAGTCGTTTTCCTATCTAATTGTTTCTCTATCAATCTATTTCTTTATCTCTTCTCTGTTGTCTGTCTATCTATTAGGGATTGCAAAACCGGTTTTTATATGAGCATAACCGGTTGTTTCATACAAATCGGAACCGGTTTTGTATTCCCTACTGTCTGTCCGTCTCTTTATCGATGATTCTCTATTGACCATGTAGTTAAGTAACTTTGATTGAATGTGAAACAATTTTGTTTTTTTTTGCCTGTCTGTCTAATTGTCTATAAATCTACTTTTCTGAACTATCTATCAATCAAACTGTCTATCTTTAAATATGATCAATATCTAAAGGTGCGTTCAAACTAAAAGAGCATTCGCTGTTCTAACCTTCTACTCTACGAAATTCGATCGGTACACAAAACGTGATTGGTTGATTTCGTAGAACGGCTGCTAGAACAGCGAATGCTCTTTTGGTTTAAAAGCACCTTAATATATTTTCCTATCTAATTGTCTGTCTATCAACCTATCTCTTTATCACTGCACCTTTAAATACTTACTATTCTCATCAAAAATAGTGAAAACGACTTTGACGACATGGTGTTCTAGCTCCAAATGCGCGACGGTCCGCGCGACATGCCGCAGCGTTTCCTGGTCGATGGACGCGCCGGCGATGTGGTAGAACGTGAGCGCTGTGTCCACGTCGTTGATGTTGTTCAGCAGTGGAAGGACAGGTAGTCGTTTTCCTATCTGTTTCTCTATCAACCTATTTCTTTATCTCTTGTCTGTCTTGTCTGTCTATTAGGGATTGCAAACCCGGTTTTTATATGAGCATAACCGGTTTCATACAAATCGGAACCGGTTTTGTATTCCCAACTGTCCGTCTATTCATCGATGATTCTCTATTGACCATGTAGTTAAGTAACTTTGATTGAATGTCAAACAATTTGTTTTTTTTGCCTGTCTGTCTAATTGTCTATGAATCTACTTTTCTGAACTACCTATCAATCAAACTGTCTATCATTCATCATCATCATCATCATCAGCCTATGATAGTCCACTGCTGGACGTAGGCCTCTCCTATTAACTATGCGTATAAACGCATTAAGAGGAAAATACCCATAATCGCCACGCTGGGCAAGCGGATTGGCGATCGCAGTAATCTGTCCACTATGATATGATGACGCTGCTGCCCATCATCAATAGTCTATCATTAAATATGATAATTATCTAATATATTTTCCTATCTAATTGTCTGTCTATCAACCTATCTCTTTATCACTGCACCTTTAAATACTTACTATTCTCATCAAATATAGTGAAAACGACTTTGACGACATGCTGTTCTAGCTCCAAATGCGCGACGGTCCGCGCGACATGCCGCAGCGTTTCCTGGTCGATGGACGCGCCGGCGATGTGGTAGAACGTGAGCGCTGTGTCCACGTCGTTGATGTTGTTCAGCAGTGGAAGGACAGGTAGTCGTTTTCCTATCTAATTGTTTGTCTATCAACCTATTTCTTTATCTCTTCTCTGTTGTCTCTTATCTGTCTATTAGAGATTGCAAAACCGGTTTTTATATAGCATAACGGGTTGTTTCATACAAATCGGAACCGGTTTTGTATTCCTTACTGTCCGTCCGTTTCTTTATCGATGATTCTCTATTGACGATGTAGTTAAGTAACTTTGATTGAATGTCAAACAATTTGTTTTTTTTCCTGTCTAATTGTCTATGAATCTACTGTTCTGAACTATCTATCAATCAAACTGTCTATCTTTAAATATGATAATTATCTAATATGTTTTCCTATCTAATTGTCTGTCTATCACCCTATCTCTTTATCACTGTACCTTTAAATACTTACTGTCCGTCCGTCTCTTTATCGATGATTCTCTATTGACGATGTAGTTATGTATCATATTTACTTCGATTGAATGATCTGTCTGTCTAATTTTCAATGAATCTACTTTTCTGAACTACCTATCAATCAAACTGTCTATCTTTAAATATGATAATTACCTAATATGTTTTCCTATCTAATTGTCTGTTTATCTCTTTATCACTGTACCTTTAAATACTTACTATTCTCATCAAAAATAGTGAAAACGACTTTGACGACATGGTGTTCTAGCTCCAAATGCGCGACGGTCCGCGCGACATGCCGCAGCGTTTCCTGGTCGATGGACGCGCCGGCGATGTGGTAGAACGTGAGCGCTGTGTCCACGTCGTTGATGTTGTTCAGCAGTGGAAGGACAGGTAGTCGTTTTCCTATCTAATTGTTTCTCTATCAACCTATTTCTTTATCTCTTCTCTGTTGTCTCTTATCTGTCTATTAGGGATTGGAAAACCGGTTTTTATATGAGCATAACCGGTTGTTTCATACAAATCGGAACCGGTTTTGTATTCCCTACTGTCTGTCCGTCTATTTATCGATGATTCTCTATTGACGATGTAGTTATGTCTCATATTTACTTCGACTGAATGCCAAATTGTTTTTTTTTGCCTATCTGTCTGTCTAATTGTCAATGAATCTACTTTTCTGAACTACCTACCAATCAAACTGTCTATCTTTAAATATGATAATTATCTAATATGTTTTCCTATCTAATTGTCTGTCTATCAACCTATCTCTTTATCACTGTACCTTTAAATACTTACTGTCCGTCCGTCTCTTTATCGATGATTCTCTATTGACGATGTAGTTATGTATCATATTTACTTCGATTGAATTATCTGTCTGTCTAATTTTCAATGAATCTACTTTTCTGAACTATCTACCAATCAAACTGTCTATCTTTAAATATGATAATTATCTAATATGTTTTCCTATCTAATTGTCTGTCTATCAACCCATCTCTTTATCACTGTACCTTTAAATACTTACTATTCTCATCAAATATAGTGAAAACGACTTTAACAACATGCTGTTCTAGCTCCAAATGCGCGACGGTCCGCGCGACATGCCGCAGCGTTTCCTGGTCGATGGACGCGCCGGCGATGTGGTAGAACGTGAGCGCTGTGTCCACGTCGTTGATGTTGTTCAGTAGGTGGAAGAAGGATAGGTAGTCTTCCTTTGTGATGCCGACGCCGTGGTCCCGGAAACTAGTAGGAAAATAGTACATTGTGCATCAAGGGAGGTAAGTACGGAATTACTAACGAGAGTGTTAGAAGCCCGACACCGCTAGACGGAGGGCTTTTATGACTCGAGTTAGTATTCCGCTTACCTACCGTGATGCATACAATGTTTTTCATCACACTTGCCGACAAAAAAATAAGTTTTAAGACATAATATTATTAAATGACGTACTAACATTTCTATTACTCCCTAGGGAATTTCATTTTTCTATTACTCCCGCTACGCACGTAAGCAATGGCGCGATTAGACAGCAAGTGTGTTGAAAAACATGTTTACAAATCGAGTGTAGGGAATGCAAAGCCGGTTATTTTATATGGACAAAACCGGTTATTTCATACAAACCGTAACCGGTTTTTCATGCCCTTACAGACTCATGGTAAGCTTATAAGGCTAGTATGGTAAGTACTACGAGATCTATGTATGTAAGGTAAAATAGATACCTATACAAGCAAAATGAAAAGCACGACTATCGTTTAAAAACGAACGAACATAATTATATGTTACATAGATATTCGGAATCTTTGTTCAAAGCCGTTTTGAGACAGTATTACGACAGCTTTATTTTTTTCCGGCAAAATTTAGTACACAGGTCGCAATATCATCTTCAACGAGCCATCATACAAACTTTGACACTTACTGTAGTTTAAGGATTCTAGACGATACGTCATACATCAAAATTGATTGAAGTATTTCTAAAACTACTAATAAACTGGCAGTCGTGTAAAAATCATGTTACTTAAATCGACCCTAGTCCTATGTTAACCTCCTGCCGCCCAGAGGCCCATTAAAAAGTATCCTCAAACAAATGAAATTCTATTCTATTTCCTACAGAATTAAATCAAAATTCACTGGTGAATTGTATTGTCTGGACAGCAGGAGGTTAAGGTGAAATAAGACTAGTATTTTAAGCACTACGAGACGTTATGTATATAGTGAGACGTACGCTTTCTTAACTCGCTTGAGCATCCGGGCTTTCTTCTTGGCGGGGTAGCCGGCGTATGCAAGCAGGAGCTCAGCGAAGTCCGCCTCGCTGATGCGTCCATTTTCGTCTGCAAATAACATTCTCGACTTGTATTCAATCTGTATAACCTCGTCCTGCTTAATCCTCCTTTGTCAGCCTCCGTAGCCTAGTTAGTAGTGACCCTGCCTACGAAGCTGGAGTACGAATCTTGGCGAGGGCATTATTTGTGTATTTATTTATCACAAATATTTGTTTCTTGGTCATGGCTGTCTATGTATGTAAGTATCTATATGTATCTATCTAATATACTTGTATATATCGTTGCCTAGTACCCACATCACAAGCCTTCATTTGAGCTTACCGTGAACTAGGTCGATTTGTGTAAGATGTCCAAAGATATTTATTTATTTGGTTGTGATTTCCAAAGGACATGATTTTTTGTTACGCTGCGTGTTGACACCAGTAAGAATATATTTGTCACCCAAACTCTTATCGTGGGTGTCGTAAAAGTTGACTAAGGGATTGAAGTGTCATTGACCATTTATTTATCGAATATTAATGGCGGGCAGCAGCGTTATCATAGTGGACACACTAGTGCGATCGCCAACCCACTTGAACAGTGTGGCGATTATGGGCATTTACCTCGTATTATTCCTGCTAATAATAAATAAATATATCTTGCGACATCTTACACTAATCCCACGACCTAGTCCCACGGTACGGTAAGCTCAATTAAGGCTTGTGATGTGGGTACCAGGCGAAGATATATACCCACTCACATGCTTTGAAATTTTGGTTGAGCTTTATTCCGATGTAAAATAAGAGTGACAGCTGGTAACCAGAGTTACCAAAAGCAATTGAGTGGATATGATAGATAGATAACTAAATATAAATACATAGACAGCCACGACCAAGGAACAAATATTTGTGATAAATAACTAAATACACAAACAATGCCCTCGCCGGGATTCGAACCCGGAACCTCCAGCTTTGCGCTACTAATGTGCCCATACGCATAGGTAACAGAAGAGGCCTTTCTCCAGCAGTGGACTGATACAGGATGATGTCGTGAATTCGTTTAAACGGTTATTTTTATATAGGCGTAACCGGTTAAATCTGAGTATTTCATACAAACCGCAATCGGTTTTGCGTTCCCTAAGTCGGTCACACCTCGGACTAGAGATGGGCCGCTCCCGGTAAATTCCCAATGATACTATAGGAAGGCCGTGTGGTGACGGCAGTAAGAATACATTTGTCACCACCCCAACTCCTCCTGCGGGTGTCGTAAGAGTCGACTAAGGGATTGAATTGTCACTGACCATTCTACAAGATTGATGATGGGCATCAGCGTCATCCTAGTGCACACATTACTGCGATCGCCAATCCGCTTGCCCAGCGTGGCGATTATGGGTATTTACCTCCTAATGCGTCTATACGCATAGTTAATAGGAGAGGCCTACGTCCAGCAGTGGACTAACATAGGCTGATGATGATGATGATGGTGATTATAGGGAAAGTTACCTTTTGGCAACATTCCCCATACAGTTTTGGGTAAGTTACCGGGCACATCACGTCTGTCCGAGGGGACAGTATGCTTGTAAACGAATGATTTACTACACTTCTTTAACGAGTCAAGGTACCGATTCCCTGAGTAAATTCACACTTGAGAATCGCTTTGCAGACCAAATCAAAGCGATTACCAATAGCCATGCTGACACCTTAGAGACTGTGCTACAGCATAATCGATGAAACTTGTGGGATGAAAAATCACGTGACCCTAATGTATGGAAATGGTCACGTTCCTTTTCCATCGAATATGTCATCCTAACACATTTATCACTTTTCGTATCATCATCATCATCATCATCATATCAGCCGAAAGACGTCCACTGCTGAACATAGGCCTCCCCCAAAGATTGCCACGATGACCGGTCCTGTGCCACCCGCATCCAGCGGACTCCTGCGACCTTCACCAGGTCATCGGTCCACCTTGTGGGGGGCCTACCCACGCTACGCCTTCCGGTACGTGGCCGCCACTCAAGAACCTTCCCGCCCCAACGGCCATCGGTTCTACGCGCAATGTGCCCCGCCCACTGCCACTTCAGTTTAGCGATTCGGAGAGCTATTTCGGTTACTTTGGTTCTGCTGCGGATGGTCTCATTTTTAATCCGATCACGCAGAGAGACTCCTAGCATAGACTTATAAATATACAGTTGCAAAATGGCGTCTTGCTTGGTTAGGCCTGATGTTTAATTAAACAAAAGTTTGAAGTAAATGTACTCTTTAAACAATAACGAGACATGTGCATTTTAGTTCTTAATTATGTATTCTTAGTTTTAGTAGTTTAATTTACCGAAAAATTTTCTATTTTTGGAAACATATCTATTCTGATACGAAGTTTTATTGAAATAACGCATGCGAAGTGAAATCTGGACAAATTTGACCGAGTAAAAAAACACAACATTAAATTGAAATTGTATCTCAATGCTAAATTAATGTGTATACATTTGTTAGGTAATTTGGGAAGTTTTGTGTATTTTGGCATCTTTCTTTAGAAATTATGGCCAATTAAGTAGAACAATGTCGCAAAAACTGTTGTATACCCTTATCATCACCATAATCAGCCTATTATAGTTCACTACTGAACGTAGGCCTCTCCTATTAACTATGCGTATAGACGCATTAGGAGGTAAATGCCCATAATCGCCACGCTGGGCAGGCATATTAGCGATCGCAGTAATGTGTCCACTATGATGACACTGCTGCCCATCATCAATCTTTTATCAAATAATGGTCAGTGACACTTCAATCCCTTAGTCGACTGTCGTAACACCCGCAGGAGGAGTTGGGGTGGTGACAAATATATTCTTACTGCCGTCACCACACGGCTAATGCCCTATCCGCCTTACCCTTGTTAAAGTAAAACTAGTAAGAAAACTTCAATAACGGTTATTTAACAATTTATTTCAACCAAGCAACCTGTACACATAGATCACGTGCTGAGGACGATATAATCGAATAATTAATCAATATAATGTTTTCCATCCTTGTCTAGCACACAATATGCCTTCCCATCGGCTTTCGTCACACAATATAAGTTTTCATCACAATTTCCACTTTCACAAGTTTCGCCATCCCCCAGTGGATAAGCGTAGTCATCTGTATCAGCGAGAGTCAGTGTTGCCAGGAAGAAGACGAAAATCGTAATTATCAGCATGCTCTTCATCTTCTAAAATAGCAAAATAATTATGCCCGTTAGTTGTTCTCTTTTTCTATATTAATTTTATATTAGCTATTGTAATCCCATATTTATTGTTTAAATGAAGAGGCCTAACGGAGCCGACATGTTTTTTCAGACAAAGGTTCCTTAAAAAAGCTAGATAAAAAAACATAAAATACCTATTAACAGATTTAAAAAAAAGTACAGTTACCGGCAATAGTATCTTGTGCTCCGCAAAAATATGTGATGAGTATTTTTCAAAAAGTTTATACAGTCGACGTCAAAGATATCATTACGGTTTAATTGCCAAGGCAAATAGCAAGGCATTTAAAGGCAAGGCAATAAAGTCGTTTAAATATATTTTTGGCACCTAAACCGTAATGTCTTTGACGTCGACTGTACATTTGCAAAAAGTTTCAAAAAAGGCTGATAGAGTAAATGATGCTGAGCACAATCTACAGCATGTGTCAAAGTGTTCCAAGGTTTGTATGATACATTCCTTTCTTGTTACCAAAAAGTATAAGAATCTGGTGACAAAAAGTCTGCGACCATATATAACATGGACGTCTAACGCCAGCTCAAAAAATGCCCCCAAAAACGATTGTTCAATTGTGCCAAGAGGGGCTGGACATAGCGCTTTTCTTAACACCGCGCATATTTCGGCGCAACATCTTTGACAAATGTTTATAGAATATAGCCAATCTAAACTTTGATAAACCAATCAAAACTATTTTTAGATGGCGGTTTCAGTTTTTATAAGTTGATTTTGAAATTCTTTGCTGTGGTGCATTGAAAAGGGTGTGACACTTGTCAACTAAAATTCAGGACCGTTTTTGAAAGACAATTTAGTATGGCGTGCGGCTTCCATGTTTTATTTGTTCGTAGCATAAAGTAATGTTTCGTCCAAACGTTTTGGGACATTTTGGGAAATACGAGTATGGTGGAACTTGCTCACCATCATACTCTCCACCAATTTGTATCAATATCGAAGACACTGATACGCTATTCAATTAAAAAAAGCATTTACGATTTTATTAAGGACGAAATTTACTTGTTTCTTTACTTTACTCGTCTCCGAAACCTCGAATCATATAGATACTGTATAAATAAATTATACTCACAGTGAAATTAGAAGATCACTTGATAGTATGTTACCTCCGCAAATGTTTTTCAGCAAGTGATCATATTTTTCTTAACTAAATCTTGTTGTGTATAACTCTTCATTGTTGCTTAACACAAACCACGTTATCACTTGTCAATACAACGATAACCTTCAGTTCACATTTGTACAAATACAAACAATGAAAACGTTATTAGAATTAGAACTTTATAGTTTGTTCACCATACGGTCAAACTTCAATAATTTTTCAACAGTTTCTGCGTTAACAGATTCGATTTATAAATTATCTTTTATCAAAACTTTATTTTTTTAGATACATCAACTTCATCATCATCATCACCATATTGGCCGAAAGACGTCCACTACTAATTATAGCCCTCCCCCAAAGATTGCCACAATGACCGGTCCTGCGCCACCCGCATTCAGCGGACTCCTGCGACCTTCATCAGGCCATCCCATCTTGGCCACCACTCGAGAACCTTTCCGCCCCAACGGCCATCGGCTCCGCGCGTAATGTGCCTCGCTCACTGCTATTTACTTCCTAGAGGTCTTGGTTTAACTTAAATTAGTAGATATTCTACCTTTTTAATCAACTAAATGATCAAATTTTAATCATGATAAAGTGATTATTGGATAAACTTGGAAAGAAGTCGTCGAAATAGTCAGAATATTTTTTTTTTCGGTAATGAATTCCGGTTTTTTTTCGGGTTTTTACATAAATAATCTATGTCACTGTCACTCCTACCCATCTATTTTAATTTACTTTTCCTCGATGACATTGCGTTCTCCTGCTATAAGTGAATATTAGAGCTAATTAGCATTGGTTTAGGGTCGGAAATTAAATTCCGGAAAACCCCAAGCTGTTTGGAAATAAACCGGATTTAGGGTGAAGACACATTTATCAGCATGCGTACGCATTTTGTCTAATAAAATTAGCCGTTTAGTATGAAGCGTGTAAGCATCCGTACGCGTGCCGAAAGCTGTATGCGGTCCCATACTAAACTGACATTTTCTATAGACAAAATGCTTACGCATGCTGATAAATGTGTCTTCACCCTTAATCCGGAAATTTTCAACGCTAGAAGTCGCACAATTCGCAAATCATACTAAACTGACTGACCATAGTGTAGAGACGATTCCGAATAATATTTTTGATTACCTGGCTGTTTCCTCTGGAACTCAAGAGACAAGATCTCCTTCTGGAGCTGATGCTGGAAGTCCAGGAACTTCTCGATGGTCAGTTTCTCGTTCAGCTTAGGGCCGAAGAAGTATGTTGTGAGCGCCGAGTTGATGCCCTGGAAATTTAGCCCTTTAAAACAACAGAAAAAAACTTTGTTTCCTTATGCGTACTGCCAAGGAGTGGAATTCCCTGCCGGCGTCTATATTTCCGAGATCATATAAACCGTCAACCTTCAACTCAAGGGTGAATAGGCACCTTCTGGACAAACTCACTCCATCGTAGGCCACGTCACTGCCCTTGGCTAGTCTGTGGCCATGAGTAAGCCTATTTCAAATTATTGTATGGCAACAACATCATAGTGGACACAGTACTCGCTTGTCCAGCGTAGTGATTATGGTTGTGTAGTTGTTTAGCTTCTAAATGGATCCATACGCGTAGGTAATGGGAGAGGCCTACGTCCAGCAGTGGACTGAGATAGGCAGATGTGTGCTCTTACCTTAAAGGTGTTCCCAGTATTAGCATGGTCCCTATGCCGGGATCCTATGCTGCTCTGCTGCCTGATGAGGGCAGCCACCTTCTCGAACTCCTCGCAATCCACGTCTCCATCTCCGTTCAGGTCGAACATGCGGAACATCTGTCTCTATCACTAAAAAGAAGCCGTCATCCATGTGACAAAGACAGATTCCCAAAACTTACGATTTTCGATGTTCATGGTAGACCTATTCATAATTATTGTGCTGAATTTAGCCCGATAGCTGCGACCTCATTAATCTATCATCATCAGCCTATGATAGTCCACTGCTGGACGTAGGCCTCTCCTATTATCTATGCGTATAGACGCATTAGGAGGTAAATGCCCATAGTCGCCACGCTGGGCAAGCGGATTGGCGATCGCAGTAATGTGTCCACTATGACGACGCTGCTGCCCATCATCAATCTTTTATCAAATAATGGTCAGTGACACTTCAATCCCTTAGACGACTCTTACGACACCCGCAGGAGGAGTTGGGATGGTGACAAATGTATTCTTATTGCCGTCACCACACGGCCAATTACGGCCATTAATCTATATGTGAAGGTAATTGGAGAGGTCTATATTCATCAGTTTTTTTAAATCCTGACTTAGGCTTTATACTACAGGGAGCATTAAAGCGATCGGGCAGCCGATGGGTTGGTTCCCTGGGGAAATCTGGGACTCATCCAGACCAGAGGTGTTCAGCAGTGGACTAACGCGGCGGGAGTGTGGCAGGGTATCTCATACCCTGCGTTTGACTTATGACAATGTATTTAGAGTTTATTTTTGTTTAACTTTTTTGACGTGACAACGTCTTATAAATTGGTTTGCCGGGTGACACTTCAAGAAACTGCGTTACGCTCCGCTCACGTTATGCGCTCACAATGAGAGCGAGTGAGAGGCACGCGTCCCTTCCACTCGGGCATGGTTAGCCCGCCTAAGAGCGAGAGACAGACATAAAAAGTGAAAGGCACGCGTCCCTTCCACTCGAAGTCCACCACCACTCAAAGACGTTGTCACGTAAAACTTTCGCCCGTATACCGACTTTACAGGCAAAAAATTTTTTTTTTCACCACTCTCTCGTCGGGTTTAATGTGTTGGTTATACCTTGAAGGTGTTCCCAGTATTAGCATGGTCCCTATGCCGTGATCCAATGCTGCTCTGCTGCCTGATGAGGGCAGCCACCTTCTCGAACTCCTCGCAATCTACGTCTCCATCTCCGTTCAGGTCGAACATGCGGAATGCGATCTCGAAGTGCCGACGGGATGCTGAAACGAAAAGTTTAACCCTTGATAGGGCATGAGTCACATCTAGATTTAGTTGGCTTTGACTTATATAAGTGAGAGAATAAGTTTCAAAATAAGGTGGCAAATACAGTCATACAACCCTATTAAGCAGCCTATCCTTCCACAAAACCAAAATTCTACCGAACATTCTCAAAAATTCTCCAAAAGTCTACAACTCGACATTGGCAAAATCCACTTTGCTACTATTGGCAAGGAGTGAAAGCCATGCATGCGGAAAAAAACCCTATTAAGAGTTAATAAGAACATAACTAACATACGAACATAACACATGGAAGCTGCACGCCGTACAATTGTTAATTATAATTTCGTTGACAAGTGTCACCTTATGTTCAATACACCACACTTAAGCTGTGGCAGGATAAGGGATCTTCTAGTACCTTAACAGCTTTTGGGACTGATCTATGTCTGATGATGGAACATGTCATTAGTAAGTGTTACGCAACATGTTTGCATACAACATGGAAGTACTAGTACTCGACGGAAGTACTAGTACAAATACTCGTCATCATAGCTTGAGTTGCCATCGATAAGATAAAATCAACAATTACTGCATTTAAACGATGATAAATGTATGTGCCTTTAATGCTTCATATTCATATCCCAACTTTGAAATAATTAGCTTATATCTAAATGATTTGCATAATTTTAAGACATGCTGATATTTATTAGGAGTGAGTGTTAATATTTCAAAGTCCCGATATGTGACATTCAAACTTGTACTGAGGTGCCATCTATAGGGACTGCCAGCAAAAGTACTGACACTTACTCGTACAACAGAGTTGACTAAGAAAATTTGCAATTTTGAGAAACTTCGATATTGTCACCCTAAAAATAAATACTATTTAACACAGTTTAAACTCCTCTCCCAAAAAAAATACAATAATTAATGTAGATTTGTATATGCGCAAAATATCGTGATCTTCTACCTCTTCATATTTTTGAAAAAAAAAAAGCCATTTTAATTAAACGACTTACGTCATATAGAGTCATAGTTATATAGAGCCCTTAGTTCATACTCGCAATTTATTGTCCATAAAATCGGAAACCATTTCATATTCAAAATAAGTGTGTGTGTATTAAACATTTTACAATACCTATATATTTTTCTAACTTGTAAAACACAGACATCTTTATTTTTTATCTTAATATGTACAATCGACAACACAGCTGTGAATACAGACAAAGTGCCAGAATATGTATACACACCTTTATGTTCAGGCAATAAAGTTCTGTTTACATATTTTTGGCACTTTGCCTGTGTTCACAGGTGTGTTGTTGATTGTACAACATAATTCAAGGCTTCAATAAATTTATTTCTTCAATTTCAAATGTTGTTATTTCACGAATCTAAGACCCATCTTATTCGTCTATCATTCATCGTCTTTATCCGTGAAACGTTCAAGTACCTACACGTACATTATTTAATACATTCTCCATCCTAAACGTCAAATACTCCCGAGATGAAAACCCGGACAAATCACGAAACCCCATCCCCCGAACCATCCCTAGGGAGCGAGCGTCATCTCAAACCGCGGGGATAAAATAATCGTTAACCCCGCTCATGCTCAGTGAAAGAGGCTGCGTCAAAACAAACATGTTCTAGCTTCCTTGCGATTACAATTAAACATAAATAAACTATCCACATGACGCGGTATGTACTCAGTGAAGCGACTTCGAGCGAGGATCAAGACAAACACCACCCATTACTTGAGGTGTGGGGCGAAGACTGCGACGTTCCTCTTCTGGGCATCGTTGTACATGGTCGTTATGAAGATGACCATATTCAAGGGAAGCCCGGAACCTGTGAAGGACTGGGCTGTACCTGACAACTATACGAAGTGGCTGGTAAATATTTTGACGTTTGATAGTGTTGTGTTTCTGCCTGTAGTCGCGCGGGAAAATCGGGTGAATATATTTTTAATGACACTTGACACTGTTGCCATGGTTACGGAAAAGTCCCTTGGGCAACCTTAAAGAACATTAGTTTTACACCACTGAAATTTCGTAATAATAGAATAGAATTCATTTGTAAAAGGTAAACTTAAATTAAAATGATATACAAGTTATAAGACTTTTGTACCGGAGTCCCAAGACTACGGAATTTCAAGGTAAAATTTAAGTACCCTAAATATTGTTGATAAACTGTTTTGGTGAAGAGAGACTCTTAATTTATTTTTAATAGATACACCTTCTATCTATATTATATATTTCCATAAAGTTACTACGTGTATCAGGGTAATAATAAGCCTTAAGCAGATCGCAAGTATGTAAAAGGCCATAGTCGGATTTTCATAGTAAGTCAGCCTTTAAATCAACCAGACTCTAGTATTTTTTTGTGAGTACCTCTTATGGTGAAGAATATTTCTGCTGAGTATCAACGTCCTATCGGTGACAGTTTTTGACTTATGATTTTTTTTAGTTTTTTCTTTAATGTGTTGTATCTCAGGATGTATAAAAGCGAATTACTTCAAATTTTGAAATAATGTTCTTTATTTAGATATGCATCGAATTAAAAAAAATGAATATCGATTGTCGTATAAAAAAAAGAAAAAAAAAGACCAAAAAATTTTTCATATTTTTTTTTGTGTACCTATGAAGTAGTGACACCTCTATTTTCTTTTTCTAATTATAGACCATACATTGGCCTACTAGTTGCCTAAGTATCAAAATTTTCCAAGCGGTACTTCTTACCAAAAATCGGCAATATGTGTGGTCAAGTTCTGCATTCAATCGGTGTTTTTCAATGTAGTATACAAACTCTTCATTTATATTTGAGTTTTCTTATCAGGTTATCTTATTTAAGAGTAAATGCTAATGACAACTTAATGTCATCATGATGCAAGCTGTTTATTTCATTATTAATCGGCCGTTTATTATTTTAACTAGCGTAATTCGATATTATTTATGAGATATTCATTAAAAATAATATATTGCAGGTAAATATTATCGAGATACGCTAGTTGAAATGGTAAACGGCCGATTAATAATGAAATAAACAGCTTGCATCATGATGACATTAAGTTGTCATTAGCATTTACTCTTAAATAAGATAACCTGATAAGAAAACTCAAATATAAATGAAGAGTTTGTATACTACATTGAAAAACACCGATTGAATGCAGAACTTGACCACACATATTGCCGATTTTTGGTAAGAAGTACCGCTTGGAAAATTTTGATACTTAGGCAACTAGTAGGCCAATGTATGGTCTATAATTAGAAAAAGAAAATAGAGGTGTCACTACTTCATAGGTACACAAAAAAAAATATGAAAAATTTTTTGGTCTTTTTTTTTCTTTTTTTTATACGACGTTCGATATTCATTTTTTTAAATTCAATGCATATCTAAATAAAGAACATTATTTCAAAATTTGAAGCAATTCGCTTTTATACATCCTGAGATACAACACATTAAAGAAAAAACTAAAAAAAATCATAAGTCAAAAACTGTCACCGATAGGACGTTGATACTCAGCAGAAATATTCTTCACCATAAGAGGTACTCACAAAAAAATACTAGAGTCTGGTTGATTTAAAGGCTGACTTACTATGAAAATCCGACTATGGCCTTTTCACCTTAAAATTTATACACTTGCGATTTGCTTAAGTCTTAATTATGACTGTGCCACGTTTATCATTTGAAGGTCCACGGAAAGAACATGTCTAGTCAATTAAAATTACAGAAGGAAAAACCACCTTACTTTTAACAGAATAAGGTGTGAATTTGCCCTGTTTTTTTTTAACACTGGACATGTTTTTTCCGTGGGCCCTTCATTTATTGTTGTAGCCATCACGTTCCCACAAGTATGCTGTTAAAGTGACGCGTAACGGTAAAAACAGGACCATGACGAGTCAACAGGTCATAAAAGCACCTTACCGCGCACTTCGAAGTTCGCGAATTCAGGGGTATTTGTCTCTGTCACACCAACGAAGGCGTCAATAGAGTAACAGACACAAATACCCGCAATTTGCGAACTTCGGAGTTCGCGCTAAGGCCGCTGGTGCTTTTACGACCTGTTTCCATCATCAGTCTATGATAGTCCACTGCTGAACGTAGGCCTCTCCTATTAACTATGGGTATAAACGCATTAGGAGGAAAATACCCATAATCGCCACGCTGGGCAAGCGGATTGGCGATCGCAGTAACGTGTCCACTATAATGACGCTGCTACCCATCATCAATCTTTTATCAAATGGTCAGTGACACTTCAATCCCTTAGTCGACTCTTACGACACCCGCAGGAGGAGTTGGAGTGGTGACATATGTATTCTTACTGCCGTCACCACACGCCATTTCCTTGCCAAGTAAATCCCGCTCTGCTAGACTCTATGACGAGTGCCGCACACGCTGGTGTTTGAGCCTGGAACTGTCTCCTGACAGTTTTCTAGATGGACCATATATGCCTCTTTTTTCGCTCATTGTCATACTACGTTGGTAACAGTGGAGTCCAATAGCCACTGGTGAACTGTATCCTCTCGGTTTGAGCATGAAGGAATTCCTTGAATATTTTGAGCTAAACAAGAATTAAATGAAAAATCTCCCAAAACGTCAATTTCGTCATCGTTCGCCATTGTACCTATATCCCTATTTCTCAAAAGCTTGTAACTTGTAATACAAGCGGAAGTCCTTATCTAACTTATGGTGTCAAAAAGAAACTTCCACTTGTATTACAAGTTACAAGCTTTCGAGAAATGGGCCCCTGTTTGCTGCAATGTTACTATATTCAGCCTTTGTTATGTGACTGTTTATTTCCAGATGCAGGGCCCAGTTTTAGGCGATGATGACGAGCCGACAATCGACTGGTCGGAGCCAGACAACGCCACCGCACTCGAGCTGGAGCTGCGAGCGGCGCACGCGCACGGCATATGCCGTCGTCAGCGTATCACGCAGTCCGTCAATAGCCGGGAGTTTTTCGTCGATCATGCGCATAACCTTGTGTGGTGTAACGTGTTTAAGGCCGCTAGCTCGTCGTGGCTGTATAAATTTAATATCCTGGGTATGTATGGAAATTAAAATAAATAAATATCTTGGGACATCTTACACAAATCGATCTAGTCCCACGGTAAGCTCAATTAAGGCTTGTGATGTGGGTACCAGGCGACGATATATATAATAGATAGATACATATAGATACTTAAATACATAGACAGCCATGACCAAGGAACAAATATTTGTGATAAATAAATACACAAATAATGCCCTCGCCGGGAATCGAACCCGGAACCTCCAGCTTCGTAGGCAGGGTCACTACCAACTAGGCTACAGAGGCTGACAAATGACGAGGCTGAAATTATGTCAGCAAGGCGGGCCAGCAAGGCGGTGGCAACTAACAGGTTACTGATTGTCTCCTGTTCGTTGCCGCTGCGATTTGGGCTCTACTTTTCACTTACGATCAGGTGGAGTGGAGCCACTTTGTTGTGCCAACATAAAAAAAAAATGTCAGCCTCCGTAGCCTAGTTGATAGTGACCCTGCCTACGAAGCTGGAGGTTCCGGGTTCGAATCCCGGCGAGGGCATTATTTGTGCATTTATTTATCACAAATATTTGTTCCTTGGTCATGGCTGTCTATGTATTTAAGTATCTAAATATATGTATCTATCTGTCATGGCTTGGTACACACATCACAAGCCTTAATTGAGCTTACCGTGGGACTAGGTTGATTTGTGTAAGATGTCACAAGATATTTATATTTATTTATTAAAAGAATCAGCCAAACAATACAGTAGGTACTTGTCGTCGTTGCCGTGACGTTCTAACAAGTGCGAAAGTTACGCGTAGCACACGATAAACGATTAACTCCTGATTACAATAA
Organism: Thaumatotibia leucotreta; assembly: GCA_025490895.1. Classification (NCBI taxonomy): domain Eukaryota; kingdom Metazoa; phylum Arthropoda; class Insecta; order Lepidoptera; family Tortricidae; genus Thaumatotibia; species Thaumatotibia leucotreta. Next base: position 101,397 of record JALPQI010001217.1, on the reverse strand, counting down.
GCCGCTTGCCCAGTGTGGCGATTATGGTCATTTAGGCACTGGGTCTCACCGCGAGCTACTAAGCTATGAACTGTCGGCTGTAAACACGAACAAAAGATACGCAACGCCATGTAAATAAAAGAGACACGGCGATACTCGCGCAGCTATCAGCTATCACCGCCGGGCGAGTATCGCCGTGTCTCTTTTATTTACACGGGAGTGCGTATCTTTTGTTCGTGTTTATAGCCGACAGTTCATAGCTTAGTAGCTCGCAGTGAGACCAGTGCCTTACCTTCAAATGCGTCTATACGCATAGTTTAATAGGAGAAGCCTACGTTCAGCAGTGGACTGAGATAGTCTGATGACGACAATAAGCCACATGCATATGGAGCGGCGGGTGGCGCGCACGGTATATGCCGTCGACGGCGTATCACGTAGGACGTCAATAGCCGTCAAGTTCTTTCACAACCATGCGCATAATCTCGTGCGGTGTGACTGGTTTAAAGTCGCTCTTCTTGGCTATATAAGTTTAATATCCTAGGTATATAGGTAAAAAATAAGGAATCCCCTGCCTGCCCTGCAATTTACGTATGTATGGAAATTCTTAATTGTAAACGAAACAAGGTGAAGGTCGCAGGAGTCCGCTGGATGCGGGTAACGTGGCGCAGGACCGATCATTGTGGCAATCTTTGGGGGAGGCCTATGTTCAGCAGTGGACGTCTTTCAGCTGATATGATGATGATGATGATGAAACGAAACAAGTATTTATTTAGCTGCATCAAAAACAAAAGCATAAACGTATACTTATATTATATACTATGTGAACAGTTGCATATAGGTACCTACTACTGTTTTTAATTTAGGTCTATCAAATATTAAATGTCACCAACAGTTGGTGAATCCGGTATTTTTCTTTGGTATATGACATCTAATATTTAAAATTGAAATAGGTACTTACATAGTAGTGTCACTACTGAAAAAACAAACTCAATTTGAGTTGTTCCACAACAATATTTTAGGTATCAAATAACGTATTTTTATATAGGCTGATTTTTGGGTCGCGTAGCAGGAATGAGCAGGGCACTAATGATAATGACGATCACACTGAGCAACATTCACCACGGAGACAACCAATAAAACGCGGAAAAATATCTTTCAATTAAGGTCGCTAGTCGCTAGTAACCCTCTTCACTCTTGCTCTTGCACACGATCCAAAAAGCACCTTGTATATCGACGGTGGCAAACGAGTACAGTCGCCATCAGATATATCGTAGCGTCTACAGCGTTCAAAAATATCTGAACACGCCTTTATTGCGATAACGATAGAGAAGTGTTCAGATATTTTTGAGCGCTTTCGACGCTATGATATATCTGATGGCGGCTTTAAGGCTTGCCTGATGGTAAGCAGCAACCTAATCCACGTGCGTCACATTTGCCAACCCTTTAGAAACTCACGCGTTTACGAACCCCATATAATCCATTCGTCACAAATAAAACTAACAATAATTCCAGGTGGATACGACAAGAAATTCCTAGCGCGAAGCAGACACACCCCTCTCACGCTGGCAAGAAGAAAGTTCCCGCGACCAAGCGAAGAAGAATTACGAGACGCTATCAATACCCCAGGAGTTGTGTCTCTACTCATTGTGCGAGAGCCTTTCGTCAGGCTATTGTCCGCCTATAGGGACAAACTCGAAAACATCACACCACCATATTACAGGAAGCTGGCGAGAGCAATCGTAGCCCAACACAGGGAAGCCGCCACAAAAGTTCTAGGACCAATAAAATCCTTCGGACCCACATTCTACGAATTCGTAGCATATTTAATCCAAAAACATAAGGAACTCGACACGAAATTCGCGTTCGACGAGCATTGGGCACCCTATTACCACTTCTGCACCCCTTGCGCAGTCAATTTCACAGTCATAGCCAAAGTAGAATCACTTTCCAGAGACTCGGGGTTCGTGATATACCAATTAGGGCTGGCACAAGTTTTAGGAAAGCGGGTTAGGGACCGTAGAACGAGGTTAAGGACGGTGATGAACAAATCTAGAGACGGGAAAAATACGACTGCCCTGTTGAAAAGATATTTCAGTCAGTTGGACGAGAGTATGCTGAAAGACTTGTTGAGAATATATGGTATAGATTTTGAGATGTTTGGATATGATCCTAAAATTTATAGTCGTTATGTAAGGAAATAAAGTTTATGTGATATGTTACTTGGTTTTTATTCAAACTCAAACATTTTGATCGATTTTAGGTGAGAATGCTGATTATGTTATCGACCCAGGAGATTTTTTTTGATGATTATGTTGTTATTGATAACTTGAAACAAGCTCTCATTTAAGAACTAACTTCTCTTATTTTTGCGATAGTGTCAATTCACATCATTGACGACCGAGAAACTACAACCATAAAGGCCGAATCACACCGGATACGTGCGCAGCACGGGGACGTATGCGTGCTTTGCGCGAGGTATCATATGAAATGTTGTAGTAGATGACACATCACTCGTAAGTCACGCCTTCAGCAAAAATGCCGGTGTGATAGTTAGTTGGCCTAATGATAATGCTACAAAATAGTACACTACGACACAAGTGCGAAAAACATGAAATTCGAAACACGACCAAAGGGTGTGTTTTAAATCGACACGAGTTACGAATTTCCCTATTTGCACGCGTCTCGTACGTTTTTTAGTACAGATGGCCCTCCGAAGTTTTGGACCTGACGTAAAATGAGCCACTTCTCGCACTAGCGCGTAAAAAAGGCAACATCTGTACTAAAAAATACTTTCAGAGGCGACAAGGATATTTTGATGACATATTTATCTGTACAAAGTGGTTCTACTTACTTGACAACACAGTCAGCAAAAAGATGTAGTCACTGAAGGTGATGAGGCCCGACGACCCCAACTTGTAGAAGATCGAGTCTTCGTCGAGATCCAGGTTCAATCGTTGGCTGATGCTCTGCGAATAATAGCGCGATCAGAACACAGTATTATAGCATTGAAGGTTAACAGTTTTGGTTTTGCGTCTCGTCTACCTATTTTTTTACCAGATTTTAGGCTGAATGATGTGGTCATCAACATTATTTAATTTTTATTTATTTAATCTTAATTTCATAAAAATATAAATCATACAAAGGGCGGAATTAAGGCTATGAAAATATTATTGGTATCATTTAAAACGTTTGACTGGATTCGTAAAATGTTTCAGTCTTTAAATATCGTGCTACTTTTTTTGTGTCCCTCAGGTATAATTATAGATACCTATAGGTATATCTCGACGAATATTAATATTAGTACGATTTAAGAAGTATTTGCTTAACTTGTTAATTAGAAATATTCAGCATCGGATATTTTGCCGCTTGATATTTAAAGACTGAAATACTTATTTTATGAAACCAGTCGAATCCGCCTAGTTTTTAGTTTTTGATAGGTGTCGTAAGTCTTAACCAAAAGTCTTAAACGCAAGTCCAAAACGATTAACCCATGCATTTCTACGAGCTTTTAGAAAAAACTACTTAGGTAAAGTCTATTTAGCCAATTATTTGCGTCTATGCCTTTCATTGCATATTGTAACATCGCATTATTCGATCAAACAAGAATATTATCAACATCCGATTCCAATTTCAGTGTTCAATCATTCAATGTTTGGTCAAATGTACAGATACCATCAGATATATGGGAGCAGCTAGGGCGCGCATAAATATCTGAACAAGTCTGTATTGTCATAGCCTTACCCCCTTATTCATAAACGTTTGTTAACTTAACAAGCCGCTAATAATCGTTTGTCCCTTTTGCTCTTATGGACACATTGTTAAGACCGAAAGGGACAAACGATTATTAGCGGCTTGTTAAGTTAACAAACGTTTATGAATAAGGGGGTTAGAGTGCATGTTGAGATAATTTTGAGCACCATAGACGCTCCAATATATCTGATGGCGTCTGTATGAATAAATTTTGCTGAGAATGTTCTATTAAAACACAAACACATTTGGATGGTCTAACTGGAAAGCAGTGGAGGCTTCCTAGTTTTGTGCGTGGGTACTGAGGTGCTCAACTATCGTGTGAAAGGCATTTATGATCTGTCCAAATGACCATGCCTTGTCAAATCTGTTAGCATTTAAAGTCGATTTATCCTCCAATATTTAGTGACAGTAGCAGCCAAAAATTTCAATTTTGAGTCAAATGCTTCAGCGGTAGGTAATTCAGTTGGTGTTGACCTATTTTTTTTTAACGAAAAGGGATCTGGCTTTAGAAACAGGGAGAAAGCAAACTAAAATATTGAAAAGGATACACGTTTAAGATAAAGAAGGATGAATTGACTTTACGGCACTACAAGAATCGCTTTTCAAGTCCAAATAAAACATAAATCGAGAAAGAGAAAAGAAGTGAATACTATTTTCCGGGTAAGTAATAGGTGGGTAAAACGCAAGAGGTTTTACTGTAACCCCTTTTTTCATAAATGTCTCCTAACTTAGCAGATAAGTATCGTTTGCCTATTTTAGTCTTAACAATGACTACAAGAGACCGATGATATTTACCAGTTGGCTAACTTAGGAGAGGTTTATGAATATGGAGGTAAGTCTGGAACATTTGCAAGCTACAGCTTGGAAATGATGACTTTTATCGTTAAACCTCTTGAATTATATGTCCATCTAACACTAATAACAGGTATACACTGAATGAACTAGCTCGCGATAAAATTGCCGCGCGAGGCAAGTCGCGAAATCAGTGTGTGACTTGGTCAGATGTGTCTCGTACGACGCATGCAATGGCTAGTGAATTTGCGTCGTGCAAGGCAGTGATCGAGCAGCGGTAATTTCATCGCAAGGCTGCTCATTCGGTATAGACACGGCCAATAACCGGTATTTTAGTTTAAAGGGGTTCCACTAAGCACAAACCTATATGAAAAACACAAGCAAAGACAGAACTAATCTACGTCTATCTACCGGAAGTCATATCATAAATATAAAGTCGATGCTGGGAAATAAAACAATTGGGCTTGCACTAGAAGAATTAGTGCAAACTGATAGAACAGTGTTCAAGAAGAAACAGTACCTCACCGATATTCTGAAAAGACAAGAAAGGTGTGTGAGTGGGAAAGTGCCAGTGCAAGAGGGAAGGACTGAAAATGACTATCGTAGTCTAAAAGCCGGATGTCATTATGGGAATCGAATGAAGTTTCAACGTTTTGGCTTAGCACGGTTGATATGTATACATAATGTATAATTTAGTCACTATCAAAAACGTTGAGCTCTTATGTAATTAAAATTATGGGCACGTAGGCATTGAAAGTAGTCGTTTAATGCGTCATAGTTCTTACTAAAAGATACACTGTTGTAGTTTATTTCATACATCGAAGTTGATGTACTTTTATAGAGTAACAGCATTGGAACTTGGAAGTTCGCTATTGTCTTTTCACATTTATTCATAACGTTTCAATGTATGTTGAATGATGATGGAGTAATTGTTAATTCATTCTTATAAACACTGCGTTGTGATTATGAAACTGCGTCTTTAATAGATAGAGTTAACTTACAAGATTAGATATTAGAAAAATATCGTTGCGGGAGAATTTTTACTCACACAAGATATCTTTGAAACTATTTGCTATGCATCTATCTTTTCTATCTAAAACAATATTTACACTTTGACGTTTTTGGATTAGCCGTTACTAGCACGGGGTAACTTAACTGGTTAGGTCTATACAGGGTGGTCCAAACCTTGACGTCAAAAAATTTTCTTTAGATTCCTCACGTCATGAGCTATCAGAATATACCCCATGTATGTTAGCCGATTTTTTGTAGTTTTCGAGTTATGAATTTTTGAATTATTTTTTTTGAGAAATTCTGGAATGAAGAAATTTATTAATAAAAAAAACTATTAGGTTTTTTAACTAGTTTCTTTTTGTAAAAATATTACTACAAATAAAGCATTTACTGACAAAAAAATTTGCGTCCTCACTTTGATACAAGTTGGATAAAAAAATACCAAATTCAAAATTTTACGCTAAAAACGTATCAAAATAGCATTAATGTACGTAAATAAAAAAAATAAAACATATCCCAAGGAATTTTCGTATTCTAAAGACCGCCCTAGACCTTGAGCCTTCGTAAGAGCAAAAAAAAATGATACTTAATGATGAGGATTTTTCGGAGTAGTCGGTCAAATAAACTTAAAAAAAAAACTTCTAAATTTTTTATTGAAAAATAAAGTAAAATTTGGTCTGTTTTGTTGTTCTTATCAAAAAACAAAGACAGAAGATACCACGAAAATTCAATTTGTGTAGTTAATCAAGTAATTTTTTACTACTTTAAAATTTTAAGCTTTTTTAAGTTTATTTGACCGACTACTCCGAAAAATCCTCATCATTAAGTGTCACTTTTTTTTTGCTTTTACGAAGGTTTAAGGTCTAAGGCAGTCTTTAGATTACCTAAAATCCTTGGGATATGATTATTTTTTTTGTATTTACGTACATTAATGCTATTTTGATACGTTTTTAACGTAAAATTTTGAATTTGGTATTTTTTATCCTACTTGTATCAAAGTGAGGACGCTAAATTTTTTGTCAGTAAATGCTTTATTTGTAGTAATACTTTTACAGAAAGAAACTAGTTCAAAAGCCCAATAGTTTTTTTTTTATTAATAAATTTCTTCAATCCAGAATTTCTCAAAAAAAAAATTTCAAAAATTCATAACTCGAAAACTACAAAAATTCGGCTAACATACATGGGGTATATTCTGAGAGCTCATGACGTGAGGAATCTAAAAAAAAATTTTTGACGTCAAGGTTTGGACCACCCTGTATATATTTGCCTCTACTGACAATACTATATTTTCACTATTCGTTTAACTACGTTTTAGTGGCTTAACCTGAGAGATGTAGTACAAATTAACCGATTAAAGTTAAGAGTAACAAAAGCATACCTAGACCAATAAATAATGAGTTAACGGCAGCGTGGTATCTGGGGCAAATACGAAAAGGAAACTTAAAATTATATACCATTGCATACCTTGGCACAGTGACAATATCCCTAACTAGCGGTTTCCATACTTATTGATGTTCAGGAAATAGTACATAAATACTTGACTGCACATGATAAGCCATATTGGGTCCACACATACATAATGCGGCGGGAAGCAGCAGGATCAGTGTGGATGTCCATCGCTCAAGGCATGCGGCCGTACGTGATTTGTTTCGGGCATGCCCATACTAACCGAGCTGCCTCGTGCGATCATTTTTTCACGAGGCGGCTATTTCGTGTGGACCCGACTATTAGGCAAGTTTATTGCGAGGATGGGCGTAGACAAGCATAAAAAGGTAAGTAATAAAATAAATAACAATATGAATATACGGATATATATAACTAACAGTTAGCACAGAAACTTAAATCAAAGAATGAAATCAATAAAAGCACGACATATTACGACGAAAACTGAGATACCTGCCACCGTTTCTCCATACATACTCCCCTGTTTCCTCCCTAGGTAATGACATTATAGTTTTATTTTTCTGTAAAGCCTAAAAATATGTTTCATTGACACTATCCAGGAAGGACATGGTTTACTGCGGTAGTATCCTTTCGTATGCTTAGGAGATCTCAAATAGCCGTTAGTCTTTGATTACAACGTCAGAATAGCGTCGCATACGAAAGGGAATGGAGACCAAAGCAAAAAGTAATGTGATTACTTCTGTAAATTACATTTTTATGAGTACCTAATTTGTAATCTAGATTACAAAGTACATACTCAAAAGTAGTCGGAAGGAATAACCGAATTACTTTTTGCCCAACTCTGATGGAGACATGGTTTGCATATCATCCTCTTAAGGAGGTAGATAATTAAGACAGTAGTCAAGTGCCTCGTTAGTCTTAAGTCGTTACGTATCGAGATCGTAACGTGTAAAAAATCGTGACTCGGGTCACGTCACTTGGTTGGCTAATACGTCATTGGTGTCACGTAGCTTAGGATAGTTGATGTTCATTGTAAGCCTTATTGCAACGAGATAAGATCTACCAATGGTCAGATACGATTGTCAATATCATAGTGAGCTCAAACCAAACGGACAAGTCGAATCATAAACCAATTAGCGTTAGTAGCTGGACGGCATACATAATATAGTAATTACGTAATAAAGCTAAGTAAAACAAGTTATCTTTTTTTCATCACATACTTACTTAATTGTCTACTTTGACGACGATAATGCTAATCTTTTTAGGGCCTCACTCGTTTAAACCGTGCAGTGGTATGAGTCCACTCAGTTTACTATAGCATTAATTTTTTGTACTTTATTAAACGTTTGGAATTTCGGTAAATAATTAGAATAACAACGCAAAAGAAACACACAAACTAACTAAAAGATCAGTAAATTGAAACAAAACAAATAGTATATTCTCTCTCTCATCTGTCAATTGTGGAGAACTATGTTTACAATGTTTTTTCTTTGTAAACCTCCAGTAGGTAATGTAACATATCATACACATTTTTCAAAATGTACCTATACTCTAACCTAACTATACGATATAAAATTGTGATTTTTATAATTCGACGCAAAATGTAAGTACGTAGTGCGGTAATATCATATTGATATGATAGAAAAAAATCTTCACGATTATTATATTACAATACTTAATTTTGTGTAATATAAAGCTACGAAATATTATTTACTCACCTTCGGGTCATATCTTCGATACTGATCAAGTCCCAGGCCTGTAATTTAAAAGTTTAATTATGAAACGATATTTTAAAACACGTAATAATTATTACAAGCAGGAACTGGAACCGATATTCTACAAAAATCTCGAAATAGCCCAATATTTTAAATTGTTTTATACTCTTGTACTACTCAATATTTTAAGTAATTTATAACATCATATTTTTAAATTACTCCATTAACTTAGAATTTATATACCGAAGAACGAAATTAACGAAAAAAACACCGTTTTTTTGTGTGGAGAAAATAACGGTTCCGGTTCTTGAATACAAGTAAATTAAACACAAAACGTGCCATCGACTCTGTAGTGAGAAAATTTCGTTTCCTTTTCCTTCAAAACAATATGTAAAGTTGTAAACAATCGATCAACTGCGATTTGGCGAATATACCAAGGTATTTACCGCTTTAGCGCTGTAACGATGATTTTTAATTGTAACGATTAACACAGGGTTTGATCGATAACTACTTATATCAATACCAATTTAAGAACGATCAATAACTATTTAAATTTTACCCTTAAACGTATACTGTACTGTAGCTTAAAGAACAATTGAAGTGACATAAGTTGCCATCAAACCGATATCAATTGTAGACTGTCATGTATAAATATCCGTCAGATAAAATTATCACTATCTTTTTCCATGCCATATAAAAGAAAAGTACAGCTAACATATATTTGATACATATATTTTATTAATGGATGGAGAAACAGGCAAGTCGTCGTGTCAACTTTCCGTTAGACATTCTAGAAGCAAAATGTTGAATGCAATATACGTTCAAGGGTTAATTTTCTCCAAAATCCTGTCCCTCACCATCCGGCTGCTTGACGCCAGGAGTCATGGACCTCAGGAAGTCATCCGGGGTCATGAACACCTCGTGCTGGTCGTGGTGGGTCGCCTGTACGGTGGCAAAGTAACGGAATACCTTGTCCGGGGTGGAATACTGACGCATGCGGTTTTCGTACTCAATGATCTGCAGCGTCCAGGGTGGAAAACAAATGGTAATGTGTTTCTGAGGACAGCTTAGCTATATACTTAAGGTTGGGTAAAACATGCGCGTTTGATGGGAGAGCGGGAGCAAACGCGTTTTGGCTATTCCGATCTTATCGCGCCCCGCTTACGCCGCGCTCTCAAAACGCACGTGTTTGATCAGGCCTTTAAGATTTATTTCGATGCCAAAAACAATTGTGGTAAGACATTAAGGGTCGATTGCAAAAAAAAAATAGTACATAGTTAAGGCCTCGAAATAAAAACGGCGATCGCGTCAATTGTGTTACGAAACTTAGTCATATTAAATATATTGTCTACTCTGTCCAACAACCTTCGGCAGTAGAAAAAGGCTTCATATTTTTAAAAAAATGCAGGCGAGTATTGTTGATCGCCTGCGACCATATACATATAACATGGACGTCTAACGCCAGCTCAAAAATGCCCCCAAAAACAATTGTTCAATTGTGCCAAGATGGGCAAGACATAGAGCTTTTCTTAACACCGCAAATATTTCTGCGCAACATCTTTGACAAATGTTTATAGAATATAGCCAATCAAAACTTTGAAGGATCAATCACAACTATTGTTAAAAGGCGGTTTAAGTTTTTATAGGTTGATATTGAAATTCATTGTGAATGAAGATTGAAGAGGGGGCGACACTTGTCAACAAAAATTCAGGACCGTTTTTGAAAAGCAATTGAGTATGGCGTGCGGCTTCCATGTTTTATTTGTTCGTAGTTGAACGCTCATAGAAAATTTGAATTTATCGCCTTCTTTCACTGCCAAAAGTCATTACACAAAATTAAATTCGTGACACAAAAATTATGAAGTTAAAATTTGTTTTCATTAAAGGCTTTTAACCATGTATAATTATTTTGCAATAGACCCTTAAACGATATTATTACATAGAAACGTAAGCATGTATTGACGCTTGAATAGGTAGTCATTTGCGGTAAATAACAGGGCGAGCAATTTCGCGAGGTTTTTGCCGCGCCGGGCGGCTTATTCAATGTGGACAGGCCTAATGTGTAGAAATTTCTTTTAATACAGTAATTTGACAACTCATTGTTGAGAAACAATAGTTTTATTGGTTGATTTTTGTGTGACATTAAAGTAATTCATTACATACACAATACATTTTAAATATAAAGTGTATTGTGTAATGACTTAATAATCCCAATTATCTGTAATCTTTTTTCTCAATACATAATTATTATTTTTAAATGGAAATCATCCCACCTTAAAATTGAGATGGGTTTCAAAGTTTTCATAGTATAAATGAACCTAAACAAATAAAAAAAAACGAACTTTCAATTTTAGTAAAATTTTATAGCATTTATAATGAGAATTGAGTATTTCTATTATAGAGAATTTTAATTGCACTTTAGTCAATTTCACTGATATGCCACCAAACTGAAATAAGGTTTTAAATATCCTATGCAGTCGCCATTAGATATATTATATAGTAGCATCCGGAGCAGTCATAAATATTTAAACACGCCTCTATAGTTATGGAAATAAAAGCGTGTTCAGATATTTTGTTTATCTGATGCCGACTGTACATCTTTAAAAAAAAATATCTTTCATGAAAATTACAACAAAAACCGACATAATTATATTGTAAGGCAATACTTAACCACTGACATACGGATGTGGTACGTCATAAAAGTCTCTATAGCGTTCCGTTAAAGTTTAAATTCAGCTACCACAAAAATAATATGTCAGTGATTAAGGGTTAACTAAGAAAATAAAAGAAGCAAAACAAAAAAATACCATCAGGTTGTTTCATGCCAGGTGTGATAGCTCGTAAAAAGTCATCAGGGGTCATGTAAACTTCCGTACTATCGCCAATGGATAATTTGACAGTAGCAAAATATCGGAATATTTTATCAGGCGTAGAGTATGACCTCATTCGGTTTTCATATTCAATAATCTGTAGCATAAAAAAATAAAATAATAAATAAACTGAAACAAGTAATAAAATACTGAAAGCAACACTCTTTCAAAATCGCCAGACCTAACATTTTTGCACTAATGGGTGATACATATTTCAATAACAAATGTGTCTTTATCTCGTAAACTTTCTTTTGATATTATCCTTACATTACACTCATGGCTGCAAGTTGTAATGCCATGCCCCGACACCGTCACGATAATATTTAACGTAAGTTTACACAATTAAGACACTATTTGTCATTAAAATATGAGTGATAATCATGAAAGTTTAAATCAATATAATGGGAGACATATAGGTAGCAATGGTAACACATACCTTCCTATCTCTGAAACCAATTTTTTCCTTCCTATACCTTTTCTTTTTGGTTTCCGCATCTTCAGAGTCAGTTTCAACAAGCTCCTCAGCTGTTATTGAAGGGAACACTTGATACCGTATCCTAAAAAATAAATGGTGTGAAGATAACTTCATGTTTTTGATGAGTAAACTGATTCTATCGGAAAATTTAAAAATAAGTGGTTGACAATGGCTGTATAAAAAAAGTTATTATAAATAAATAAATACCATACAACACTTTTATTGAAACCTGTTCTGTCCCATTGTAACCTCCACTAAAGGTTGAAGAATGAGTGCTAAAGCGATGATATAGATATAATAGTAACTTCAATACAAACGTGATAAATCAACAAAGAGTTACTCTCATGAGGATTCGAACCTGGAACCTTCAACTTTGCAGGCAGGGTCACTATTGACTGAGCTACAGAGGCCTTCAAACAGTATAAAACTCGCCGTTTTATACAATTTAAAATATAGTATCCAAGCACTTACCAGAGTTTGTACGAGGTATAAGCAGCAGCACCAAACAGCAAGGAATAACACAAATATTTGAACGACTTTTGCCGCAGGCTTTCCTTATTATCATTCTTCTTATAGTCGTGATAGTTGCGAACCAAACTGTGCGTATTTGAGGCAAGGAGAGGTTTGGATGTCTCGGTAATCGATGTGATTCGACGCAATGTGCCAAAATCCTTTGGTAATTTTAAGAGATAAGATGATATGCTATACATTTTGTTCAAAGTAGAAGGACAGATCGAATTCTACACAGTTCGAATTGTTACAGTTTTCTATTCTACTCGTTCATCGAGAAAAATGTCCTCAAATCTAACTAATGGGAGTAATGAGACCACAGACAGAAACTTTATTTTGAACCGTCACTGTCAAAAATGTCAGCTGTAAGATGTCAATGTCAGTACAACGTGACATGCAACAGACAATATAAAGACGCATTCAACAATTATCACGGTTAGCAGTAAATGCATTTCACGATTTTAAAATAACAAACTTAAAAATGTGAAATACTCGATGTATGTACCTGCAATAAATTAATCAAAGTGGCACCATAGTTAACTATTTAGCTGTTTGACGTACAATGACAGACACAGATTTTGATATGTTATAAGAAAGAACGTACGTAACGTAGATAAATTTAAATATTACTATATTTTACATCAAAGCCTCCGTTTTAATAGTTTGTTTTATTATTGAGCTGATTTTGAGTTTGAATTATTATCAGGAAATTTCGCGGAAAATTACGACAACTGCGTATCTTAACTTGAATGTGATGTTCTTCTCTGTGGTAGTTCTTTAAATCAAAAAATTGACTACGCTTGCTTTGCAAGATCCACTTTCGAATAGTGTCAAAGGTAAATATCGCTAAAGATAAAAAATAAGTAAAAAACAGAACCACGTTTCAATAGTGCCATGCGGAGAAATACATTTTTTGTGTGATTTTGTGAGCTATAGTTTCAACGCATACGAACGGATTACATAACCTTGAATCACGGGACTTCAGTATTGATCACATTAATTTTATTTAAATTTTCATACAAATTATAAACGGTTCATACTAAATCAGGTACGTACATTTAATAATTTGGTGTAGTTGTATGAATAATTGACTTTTATTTTAATTTAAATTCATTAATTTATTTTTAAGCGATTTTAAAAGATTTCATGTCTTTTACCATATTTGTTTACAAAAATAGTTCTTATGAATTTCATTCAACATATTGTAATAGAAAATATAAATTATAAGTCTTAGTATAATGTACTGAACTATCAAGGTTACTTTCTAAATTAACAATATGTTGAGGTCATTAGTTTAAAAAATAGGTAGGTATGTGGAAGCATAATAATAAATTCAAATATTGGTCCGATCATTCTGGCTGGTTCTGTATTGGTCTGAATCACACTGGCTTTAATCTTCTTTAATTTTCTCACACATGGCCATATCAAATATCATGGGGCTTTCCCATTGAGTCAACCTTTGACCTACATAATACATGATGACTTTATGTTTGATACATTGTACCCCAAATTATTGAAAATACTTTTATACAAATTATTTGGTGGTAGTCATGATCTTATAGGTATTTGGAATATAATTGGCCAGTAATTTTCAAGTGTTATTTAGATTATACATGTGGGTATATTATTGTTTGACATCTTTCACAGGTATTAAGGTATACTTTAGCAAATAAAATCATGATCAAAGAGTTTCAAGATTAAAAAATATCAATATGTTTTTATAATGAAACAAATTGATATTGAACTAACTTTTTTACAATGCGGATAATCCCATAATGTTGTAACACATGTGCTTACTACAGAAAAAAATAACTGCAAAAGACTGAGTAAAGAGTTTTTTTTTTTAAATCTATTTAGATTAAACATAGATTTTTTAATTATTATTTTTAATTACATCCAGTTTATCAGTCATCACAAATGTTGATTTTATAAAACTTGTTTCCAGAAAATAATATTCAAAAATTATTTTAGACACAAGTTAATAAGAGCAACTTACCACTTAGTTCAAGTTTATTAATTTAATGAATTGCTGATTATTTACTATCAATTTCTACTTTAATTTCTCCCTTGCCCTTGATCTATATTTAGAACTAATTTACATAGACAGCCCAGAAATAGCAACAGCACATTCTGAATCTGTGCCAAAATCCAACATACAATTTGATGTCCATAAAATCAAATCAAATGTCAATTATTGATACAATGGTAAGAAAATTTATAAAATAGATAGTTAGTTTGATATTACATAAACTTTTTGTCACTAGTGCCATTTGGCATTGTTATTCAAGGTGGCCTAAATACAGGTTTTATTATTACTTTTTCGTTGATACTGTTAAGAGATTTGCCTTGACATTATTATGAGTACTTTATCTTTTATTGTTTAGTTCAGAGTAAATGCATATCACCATGTAATGTGATATATTGTATTTTAATTGTTACTTATGTCTGAGGAATAGAGTTCCAATTAGCTTACTTGTTTATAAAACAAGTTTGATTGACTGAGAAAAATATCACTACTTATTTACAACCACTTTCAGTCTCAGTAAGGGCATTGTTGATCGATTTGTGTGCTTATAAATTATAAAAGAAAAAGTGTAGTTCACTGTCTGTTTTGTATTGAGGCTAGATTCATTTGTGATATTGACCTGTGCTATTAAGCATTTTAAGTGTTTTTTGTTTGTAGCTAATGGAATGAAACTGCCTAATCCAATTTCTTAACTGTAGTTGAATTAACCCTCTGCCACTGTTGGTCATGAGACATGTGTCTTATTATCAACACCATAGAGTTGGAAATACATCTGTGGTATGTCACCTTGCGGTACGTTGCAGAGGGTTAAGGAGGTTTGACTAAACCACTAATTGGAGTTCGAGGCCAAAGAATCTACGAAAATATTGCCACAACAATGAAATGTTCTTACAATAGTAAATCCTTATTTTCTAAAAACAGACGTTGAGATATCTTATTTATTGGTAATTTTAATTCTTTAATTTATAGAAACAATATTATTTACTTATTTTCACGTAAATATAAGATATTTTAATAAAAACTTAATTATCCGCAATTATTAGTAACAAAATTGGTATTGCGCTGGTATCACCTCAGATGTTAATAACATTTGGTACAGCAATTGAACTACACATAAATTTTAACCCTATTTCTGCATACGTTTAGAAAATTGCAAAATAATACATTGTAGCGTGCTTTATGTTCACATTTCGTATTCGTAAAATTCCTTTACCCTACAAATTTCTTTGGCAGTGCTATAGTTCTCCATTTAAATTATCATACAGATCTAACGTTTTGTTTTCTTCCGTAGGTTGTTAACAAGGTGACCCACTTAGATCAGCCATGTTTAGTTTCGCTATACAACCCATCATCAAAAATTAAATTCCAAATGAAATATACTGCTGGGTGAAATGTTATAAAACACAATGATACAAAATCATATTTTCTGGATCTACTCATGATTACAGCCATGTTTTACTATGGGGCCAGCTTTGAAAAAGTTACCACAAAATCTACATCTCCATACATATTGTGGAACCAGCTGTCGCTAGTTACAATCGAGTTGTCATTAATATGTATGTACAAAAAATAATAAACATTGATGGTTGGAATTGCAACGCTTTTGAATGTGTATAGGTAGGTAGTTATTATGTATAATTTAATGTGTAATTCCACTTCTTTTTAAAATAGGCTTTGAAACGTTGACTCTTATCACTTTAAGTTCTTTACAAGAAAATTTTGTCAAATCAATGTTAGTTAAGAGAAAAGAAAAGTTTTTAGATATTTACGTGTTTTTAAGAAAATCCTAGTTGTGACAGGCATATTAAACAAAAAGGCGTAGAAACATTATAATTATAACAGAGGTATATAATGGTTTTATTAAGAATTATTTTAAATAAATTAACTAAATAACAAAAAGGTTGTCGAAACATGAAAACTTTATTTGACAATGACATAAGAGACTTTGACAAATTTGACAATAACGCATCTGTCGTAGTTTCGTTGGCCTCGAACTCCAATTAGTGGTATAGTGGTTAAGTCTTTTTATTTGGCTTTTTCCTTATTTGTTCAATAACAAATTTGTCATGATTGTGTGCATGTAAACCTCAATTTTTTTATTTGCATGCTTATTATCTGTGTGATTTGGAATTAAAGTTGACTTAACTGACCATTCATTTTTGAAATGTTTGTTCTTAGATCTTTTATTTTAAAGACAAACAGGTCTTAATCGCGTAAACTTACGTTTAATTATATCCACGGGCGTAACGTCATGACATGTCCGAAACCTCAGGACATAATTACACGTAAGTTTAGGCGATAAAGGTCCGTTTGTCTTTAAAATGTGAGTGATAGTTGTGAAAGTTTAAATCAAGTCTAGTTTTTTTAAAATTATGTTTTTTTTTAATAGATGTTATTGTTTTGTCTACAGACCTGACACTTCAACAGTAAGGAGCCAGGCATAGCACAGCCATGCATCGCGCAAGGGTAGTTTTTAACATCTCCAACAAACTCGGCAACACAGAGAGATTTGCATCATGGCTCCTCAACAAACCTCAGGTGAGCTTTTTATTTATCTACTTACTAACTTATAATAACAAGGAGAAACTTTGCAAGTTGTGGGATATGCTGTTCTCATATATAAATTTCTATAGAGGTGCGTTACTGTTGCCTAGTATCATATGAAATATGTAGTATATTTCGACACTAGTGCCAAAAAACGACTTTTATCGTAATGTACTATTTAAGTACAGTTAGTGCTTTTTTACGCACTAGTGCGAGAAGCGGTTCGTTTCGTACCATCTGTGCTAAAAGCGTACGATACACGAGCGAAAAAGAAATTAATAATTCATGTCCATTTAAAACACTCCCTTTGGTCGTGTTTCAAATAATCGCGACTCGTCAACTTCATATTTTCGCTCTCGTAACGAAATGTACTATTACACATCTCTATTCTACATCATCTGATGAAAGCCTTATTTGACCTTGCATACCTCAAACAATACAATGGTTATATAGTGCATCATCTACTATTATCTTGATTATCCATTCGGATTAACATAGCATTATGTGGTTACATCATGTTAGGTTATTTCCATAAACTATGTTTTTAAATTCTCGGTCAATAAAAGTTGCGAACAAAAAAAAACAAATCGTTCAAGGGTTTTACTTTTTCTGCCACTATGGGGCGGTGAGGTGGCAGCACTGTAGTGTAGGATCAAACGAACTGTCAAAATAAATACGCGAATTATCTATATATCATAAAGTTAGAATCCGCGCTAGCGCTTAATAGAGAAAGGAAGCGTGTGAAAGGGAAGCCACCAGTCATATGACTATTACACGAGTGCAAAAGAGATAGAAAACAATCCCAAAAGCGTACCCACTTTCGAAGTGACATATCAGCCGTATCAGCCTTCTCGACGGAGACTGTTATTTAAAAGTGATTTTATATTTAATTCTAATAAGAATTAAATTTACACAAACAATTAAACCGATATGGTATCGTGTAGTGTAAAGGATTGTCCTGTTACCCACCGAAGAAATTACGACAAACACTCGTTTCACGGGTAAATATGATTTGCCGGTTGATTGTTTTCAAACAATATTTTGTCGATTTAGTAGCATAAATCGTGTAAATTATCACTTTCTAGCATTAATTGTTAGTTATCCTATTACTGTGCGCTAATAATTTATCACAATAGTTAATATTAAAGGATATTTTGTGTAAAAATATATATTGTCACGCTACGCTAGAGCTTGACTAAATGTTGAACTACCAATATCGATATTCGTTCGATAAACATACCTAATCAGTCTATTACATTACAATGCCGTCATAGTCCCAGATTTTAAATACGAATGCGTATTTAACAAACTTGAAGAACCTTACTATGTTTTGTGAGATTTTATTGATAATATACGATTTTTATTATTTCTGTTAAATTTAAGGGATACGCCAGATAATAAGTTCACATACGTTTGCAATTTGTAATTCGACACCCTCAATTGGCATTGTACTATAAAACTAGTAGCAAAAAAACGAAGATAAGAAATACCATGTTGTCGATAAAACAGTCAAACATCGATAGATAATTGCTCTGTTGTAATAGGCAACCCTATTCCTGACCACACATAGACAAATTTACGCACACACTTGCGTTTCGTTTTTGGTTACGCTTTTAATCGTTGTCGATCATTCTTTGTCATCTTAGTTCTGTGCTATATATCTATTTTTTGGGTTTATTAATTCTTAAAACCATTAATTTAGGTATATTGTATTCTAAAATAAATACTTTTGTATGAGTACTTTTTAATCTGTATTACAATTACAAAGTACACATACAAATGTAATTTATGTAATTTTTTACCCAACTCTGGTTTGCAGTAAATTCCTATGAAATGATCAAAGTTTTAGTAACTTTCTTTAGTTCCAGTGACTTTGCGCCCAATCTGGTGACTTTAATCTAGTCGTAATCCGTAACAAATTAATGTTTATTCCCTATGAATCTGACAGCTGTTTGGATCTCATTCCTACGTAGCGACGTTGACCCTGGGTCGCGTTTTATAAAGTTACATTTTACAATTTCGCTGTTTGCCTCTCTAACGCACGCACGTATTGGCCAGAAAGAGAGGCAAACAGCAAAATTGTAAATTGTAACTTTATAAAACGCGACTCTGGTGGCAGGAAAAATATCGAAAACCCTCATTAAATAAGAGTCGATTAAATAACACGGGTATTTAGCAGAATTCAATGACGTATTGGAAAATAAAGTATACACATTTTGTATACAACCTTTGTTTGACATTGTACGCAACTTTAATTGACGGTGACTTACCTAAAAACTTAAAATGACGTCTCTGATCAAGGGCATTACAATTTATTAACCTTTTCAACGCGAGGGAAGGCTCTCGCATCAAAATGTGACATACACGCCAGTATCTCTACTAATGAACAACGAAAATAAACATTATCTGTCAGCAAGACAGTTACTTTGACAGCATACTCGATGACCACTTTAGTGGCTGCTGGTGTGGTAGGCAGGACAACACACGGCCACTTTAGTGGTTCTTGGTGTTGAAAAGGTTAAGTGGATTTAGTTCATAACTTTCATAAGTCAGAACAGTCAAGATGGAAGATAGCGAGACTCGCAAAGTACAAACTACCTTTTGTAAGTTATGTATATACCGGGTGGCCCATTCAAATCGGTCAGTATGGGAAAGTCTGAAACTATAAGACATACGAATATTTGTTCTTAGGAACCATGTCATCGATTTTAAAAATAATGAAAACTACGTTGATAAATATAAAAAAAAAAATCTTAAGATTTACACAACAAACACCTAGTAAAATAAATTTAAGTATATGAAAACAATGAATTCCTTTCATTTTAGACATCATGTTTCTTAGAGACATTTACAGCTTAAGACCTACAAACGATATCTAAATAAAAATAGTGTAAGTTTTTTTTTTCAAAACAACCGGGTTCGATTCCCTAGCTGGGTACAGTTTTTTTTTCAAATGTATGAATGCAGTTTTTCTTTTTATCAAAATCGGTGACATAGTTCCTAAGAACAAATCTTCGTATGCCTTATAGTTTCAGACTTTTCCATACTGACCGATTCGAATGGGCCACCCTGTATAATAGGGTCGTGTATACGACTATAGTTACATAACAAACGCTTTGGTAAGCAACTAGAAACAATAGTCATCATGAGATATGTTATTATTATTAAGTAAGTGAGTACTTTGAAAAATTCGTATCATATTTAGTTGCATTTTTTAAAAGTACAAACGCCGACTCTTTTTAGGGTTCTTTTTTATAATGTTGACATTCATAAGTGCTATATTATTATAACGAGCCTAAATTAAATATATTGCGAAAGTACAAATCAAACGAGTACGTGGGTTCGATCCCCACCTCGGACATAGGTGATCTTGGTCGTTTTTCTTTGGTATATGACATCTAATATTTATAATTGAGCCTAAATTAAATAAACTTTATTTTGTTTGTTTGTACGAGTGCGAGAGAGGACATATCAATGGTTGTGTGATGAACCTCGTATGTCCAGGGTGTATGACTCAACCTCGTGTATAAGATGTATGTATTTTGTACAGTAATATATATATTTTTAGTATGGTGCCTTTTTTAGGCTCTCGTGCGAGAAGTGGCTCATTTTTCGTCAGGTCCAAAACTTGGGAGGACCACCTGTACTTAAAAACGTCGTAAGAGACACGTGCAAAAAGGAAATTCGTAACTCGTTTCGATTTAAACATAGCCACTCGTTTCGAATTTCATGTTTTTCGCACTTGTGTCGTAATGTAGGTATTATTTTATGACACAAGCCATTATACGGGGTTGAGTCACACATTGAGCGATATATGCCATGGTGTGTTGAGATATATGAGCTCGTTGCCTATCTGCGACTGACAGTCATATAGCGCAAAGACTAATGATAAGATAAGTTATCAATTTATCACTTATTAAATCATAAAGCAATTGAATGACGTAAAAGGCTTTCGAGTTTAGCAGGAATAACCTAATCAAACTAATCAACTATCATCTTATACAGTCGCCTTCAGAGGCCCTACCTCTCTCGCACTCGTGAATTCGTAAGTAAGTGTGACAGGGAGGCAACACTTCGTTCGTGGTTACATATATCGAAACGCCCAGGGTGCTCACAAACATCTGAACAGGGTGCTTAGACAAGTTGCCAATCGCTAACGTTTAATCGTCAATCGTAAGCTAAAGTCTTTATCGCACTAATATGAAAAAATGACAGAAGGAAAACTACGTCAATAAAAAATATTTTTGTTTATTATTATTATCCTTTATTTATCTCTCTTTTTAAGTTAGGTTTTTTACAAAAATGTCTATAAAAGTTTTTTTTTTAATGTAATAAGTTCTTTAATTCATGTTTATTTGATAAAATGTATTATTATACTGTTTTGAAAAAACAAGTCCACCTGAGTTTCTTACTGGTTCTTCTAAGGACAGTGGTGTAGGGTTAGAACCGGTAGTAATTTTTTTTTCTCTCTTGATAGTGTCAAACGATTCAAAAATCCTTATTAATAAGCTCACTTGAATAAAGAATAGTTTGACTTTGACTACGATACGATACGCTACGAAGCGTTAGCGATTGGCAACTTGGCTAAGTAACCAGGCCTCTATTTTTTATTTTTGAGTACCATGGAAGCTCCAATATATCTGATGGCGCCTACGAATATTATTATTACATACATTTTAGCCGTATGGTGGCAGTAAGAATTCATTTTTCACCACCCCAACCCTTCCCGTGTGTGTACATTGTCGCTCCATGAGGAGGAAATTGGCTTGTGCCTCTATACGAACTAAAACTCTAAGAGCCCTTATTGCAAGTGATAAAGTGGGGCGTTTTTGCTAAAACGCTCACATTAGGATTTTTTTTTGAAATATTGTTTAATGATTCCGACCCGGATTTTCAACTACGGACCACCTCCATACCCTTAACCAAATTATAGAAAAGGCCAACGAGTTTAATAAGCCGATCTACCTAGCATTCGTGGATTACAGCAAAGCGTTTGACAGTGTCAAGCATGCAGCTGTACTCTCCGCCATGCGTAATCAAAAAATCAACAAATCTTATATCGAACTCGTTGGCAACATATACCGCCATAGCACTGCTTGTATTAAGTTACATGCACCTGGGCCACAATTTAAAATTGAAAAAGGAGTTAAACAGGGCGACCCGCTATCTCCCAAGCTCTTCACATGTACTCTGGAAGAAATATTCCGAAAGCTGGCGGCATCTTGGAAGTCAGTGGGAATCGACGTTGGCGGAGTGCGGTTGACTAATTTGCGCTTCGCTGACGACATTGTCTTGTTCTCCCAGACCGCATCTCAACTCGAACAGATGCTTCAGGACCTCAGCACGGCAAGTCTTGAGATTGGACTTACTATGAACCGAGCCAAGACACAACTGATGACCAACAGCGTGAAACGTAGGGTAACGGTAGATGGGCAGGATATTCAGTATGTCGATGAGTACATTTACTTGGGCCAGATAGTATCCTTCGAAAACAGGCAGTTCAAGGAAATCGATCGTCGTATCGCAAACGCCTGGAAGAGCTTCTGGTCCATGAAGACGCTAATGAAGGGCAACCTCCCACTGTCGCTTAAGCGCAAACTCCTCGATATGTGTATCCTGCCCATCCTAACCTACGGCGCTCAAACTTGGTCTCAGACTGAAGCTCAAAAGTCCAAACTCAAGGTTTGTCAGCGAGCTATGGAGCGCAGCATTTTGGGTGTTCGTGGGACAGATCGTATACGAAATACCGACCTGCGTTCCAAGACCGGAGTAACAGATGTGGGTATGAAGGCCGCCAAGCTCAAGTGGGAATGGGCGGGGCACGTCTGCCGAATGCATCCGTCGTATTGGGCTAAAATCCTAACTGACTGGGAGCCACAAGATGGCCAACGGAGCAGAGGTAGACCAAAGAGGAGATGGCGGGACGACATGGACGCGTACGACGTGAGGTGGAGAGAACTGGTCATGGATAGGGACGATTGGAGGAAGAGAGGGGAGGCTTTTGCCCAGCAGCGGGACACCAAATAGGCTATGAAAAAAAAAAAAAAATTGTTTAATGATAAGGCCTTGTGATTATTTACTTTATTTATTATATTAAAAAACGGAGTATAATTCAAAATGTAGCATTTACATTTCGAGCATTGATATCTCTAGCACTCCAATGGCGCATTCTTCTTAGTAACAGAGAGACTACAAAGGCCATAGTCGGATTTTCATAGTAAGTCAGCCTTTAAATCAACCAGACTCTAGTATTTTTTTGTGAGTACCTCTTATGGTGAAGAATATTTCTGCTGAGTATCAACGTCCTATCGGTGACAGTTTTTGACTTATGATTTTTTTTAGTTTTTTCTTTAATGTGTTGTATCTCAGGATGTATAAAAGCGAATTGCTTCAAATTTTGAAATAATGTTCTTTATTTAGATATGCATCGGATTTAAAAAAATGAATATCGATTGTCGTATAAAAAAAAGAAAAAAAAAGACCAAAAAATTTTTCATATTTTTTTTTGTGTACCTATGAAGTAGTGACACCCATATTTTCTTTTTCTAATTATAGACCATACATTGGCCTACTAGTTGCCTAAGTATCAAAATTTTCCAAGCGGTACTTCTTACCAAAAATCGGCAATATGTGTGGTCAAGTTCTGCATTCAATCGGTGTTTTTCAATGTAGTATACAAACTCTTCATTTATATTTGAGTTTTCTTATCAGGTTATCTCATTTAAGAGTAAATGCTAATGACAACTTAATGTCATCATGATGCAAGCTGTTTATTTCATTATTAATCGGCAGTTTATTATTTTAACTAGCGTAATTCGATATTATTTATGAGATATTCATTAAAAATAATATATTTCTTGAATATATTACTATATACGCTAGTTGAAATGGTAAACGGCCGATTAATAATGAAATAAACATCTTGCATCATGATGACATTAAGTTGTCATTAGCATTTACTCTTAAATAAGATAACCTGATAAGAAAACTCAAATATAAATGAAGAGTTTGTATACTACATTGAAAAACACCGATTGAATGCAGAACTTGACCACACATATTGCCGATTTTTGGTAAGAAGTACCGCTTGGAAAAATTTGATACTTAGGCAACTAGTAGGCCAATGTATGGTCTATAATTAGAAAAAGAAAATAGAGGTGTCACTACTTCATAGGTACACAAAAAAAAATATGAAAAATTTTTTGGTCTTTTTTTTTCTTTTTTTTATACGACAATCGATATTCATTTTTTAAAATTCGATGCATATCTAAATAAAGAACATTATTTCAAAATTTGAAGCAATTCGCTTTTATACATCCTGAGATACAACACATTAAAGAAAAAACTAAAAAAAATCATAAGTCAAAAACTGTCACCGATAGGATGTTGATACTCAGCAGAAATATTCTTGACCATAAGAGGTACTCACAAAAAAATACTAGAGTCTGGTTGATTTAAAGGCTGACTTACTATGAAAATCCGACTATGGCCTTTTCGAATTTGGTGGCGGGAGTTTTTATACGTATTTTTAATAAAGTACTTCAAGAGGACGATTTTAATAACTGATAAATTATTGTGCAAAACCGGGGCAGGTCGCCAGTGAAGAAAAACAAACACCATCTTTATCTTTATCTAAAGGTCAGCCTTATCAACCGTCTACCATGGTTTTGTTTGGTCTATCAGCTCCATGTGATGCCCACGCCCCATGGCGAGCCTCCAAGAAGATACCCTGTAGTTATCACCCTTATCACATTTTCAGACAAAGTCCACCAGTTATCTTGACGTTATCAGTGTTGCCACTCCTTAAAACAATTGAGATGTTTATATATGATATCTATGATGCAATGACTTGTTTTTTGCGAGAAATTTTCGACTGAGTAGCAATGGAAAGTACCATCGCCAGTTTGTGTAGAGTTCATAAATATGTCCACAATTTTGAACTCTTAATTCAATGGATTAAGGTTAAAAAAGTATACTTTATAACCTCGAACCTCGACTGTACTGTATGTATTCGTATTGTTGTTAGGATCATTAACGGGTACAGCTGTTATCTAGAATTTTGGCAAAACCAGAACAAAGACACAAAAAACCCAGACATTTTCCTAGGCTTTGCTTTGTACAGTTAAGGGCATAAATATAAACAGGGTGATATCTGGGTCGTGGAGCAGGAGTTAGGCTGCGTTTCCACCAGAGATATGCGAGGATGTGTTTCCATACAAATGGCACCTCGCTCGAGTCATTAATAGGTGTCATTTGTATGGAAACACATCCTCACGCATCTCTGGTGGAAACGCAGCTTTAACAGGGTACTAGGAACGGTCAAACTGAGCAACTTTCACATTGATCATTTATAATAGTTATCCGCGTTGGCGTTGGTACGAGTTGACATTGACAAGGTTTAGCGTTGAAAATGCACCGTGAAATCGCAACTTGAAACAATTAACTGCAAAAACAATGACCGCCTTGCAAAATGAGCACTGAATGATTTACTGACATGATATTTCTTCGAAAACTTACAAGGAATGAGATTATTCTATTTATATTTCTAATTTCGCATTTTGAACACTACGCTGCGCTCCAAAACACGCATAACTGACGTGGGTGAAAAGACTGCCAGGCTAAAGTGGGATTGAGCCGGTCACGTCTACCGCATGCACCCAGAAAGGTGGGCTATTACAGCCACCAAGTGGATGCCGCAAACTAGGCGGGGACGAGGCAGGCCTAGGCGGAGATGGCGGGACGATCTGGACGCCTTCGCCAACAACGCCTTGGCCAGACTTGGTACCGAATCGGGAGCTGTGGAAAAGGAGAGGCCTTTGTCCAACAGTGGGACACCCCTACAGGCTAGATAAAAAAAACAAAAACTTTGCATGTTTAGGATATAGGGAGACTTGGGCAAAAAGTTATCCGATTACTCATTTCGATTACTTTTGTATCTGTACTTTGTTCTAGAATGTTGATTCTTGAATCTACCTAGATTACAAAGTACACATACAAATGTAATTACTTTTTGCCACTCTGCTACAGGGTGTTTCGACAGTGAGGTCTTCAGTAACTAATGAAACACTTTGTAGTGTATTGTATATCTTTAAAATACGCAATAATGTCGAAAACCTACTATGTATGCTATTCAGATATGTATTTGAAATTAGTGCGTGTAAAATTCATGACGTCAGCTCTAGAAATGCTACGGCATGCGATATTGTATGTGCTACCATTATTATGGTAATGCTAGACTATTAGTATGGAAATCAGTCGGATATTTACGAACATATTAGAGTTTATAGGGAAGAAGACTAGTTAGGCATTAAATTTTACTGGCTTATAATGGTTCTGTTTTTATCACGCTACGCGTCATATTCGCACTTGCATAGGTACTTGTCAGAACGTGACGGCAATGCCGACAAATGATAAAGCATACGGCGAGAGCTTTGGGTCTACCCAAAGCTCTAAAAAGGACAAACGCTCAATAAAATAAATTCATTCTAATTCGTTATTTTAAAGAAACTAAGGGCCTGTTTCACAATAAATATAAGTATCTATTAGATAAATGTTAGCTGTCCAGTTCTTACATGCCCGGGGATAAAAGGTAGTTATGATTTCATATGATGGATATATTTGTCCGGACATTGTTAAACAGGCTATAATGTGGTATTTTAAGCTAACATGGTCATTTACATTATTAGTATGACTTGAAACGGGATATTTACCATATGAAGGGTCC
This sequence comes from Thaumatotibia leucotreta, assembly GCA_025490895.1. Lineage (NCBI taxonomy): Eukaryota > Metazoa > Arthropoda > Insecta > Lepidoptera > Tortricidae > Thaumatotibia > Thaumatotibia leucotreta. The sequence goes on along the minus strand of JALPQI010001217.1, from coordinate 74,597 downwards.
TCGGAAAGAACATGTCTAGTTAATTCAAATTACTGAAGGAAAAACCACCTTACTTTGAACAGAATAAGGTGTGAATTTGCCCTGATTATTTTAAGCATATGGTTTGTCCGTGGACCCTTCATATGAATTCCAATTATTTAAAATCACTTGCTCAATAATTGCAATTCACATGGTAAATATCCCGTTTCAAAGTCATACTAATAATGATGCATTTGTTGCGAAAACAGTAAATTGTTAATAGCGTAAAGTTTTCTGTTATTTGCTATTGTGTTGACTATTCTAAAGTGTTTATTACTATACCTACTTGAATAACACTTTGGTTGCCAACGAGTGCTCGTAGCCGATCCCGTGATTTTTCCGCTTTGTAACGAAAATGGACCTCCCACAGGAAACTCCCCACAGGAGTTCCCGGCGCTAAATGTGATAAAGATTCGTTTAATTTGGTTTGATGTTCTAATCTATATTTTTGCCCGCAGACCGCCGCTGTGACAGTAAACGCCAACAGGCTGAAAAGTTCAACAGCGGCAGAGCCCTTCCTCAACGGGTCCAGCTCAGCATATGTCGAGACCATGTACAATTCCTGGTTGTCTGACCCCAACTCCGTACATGCCGTGAGTACTGTAGACTAGAACAGTATACTAGAGCAGTAAGGCAGAGCCCTTCTTCAACGGATCCAGGTCGGCATATGTCGAGACCATGTACCTACAATTCCTGGTTGTCTGACCCCAACTCCGTACATGCCGTGGGTACAGTAGAGTAGAACATAGTAGAACAGTATACTAGAACAGTAAGGCAGAACCCTTCTTCAACGGAACCAGCTCGGCATTATGTCGAGACCATGTACAATTCCTGGTTGTCTGACCCCAACTCCGTACATGCCGTGAGTACAGTAGAGTAGAACGTAGTAGAACAGTAAAGTAGCTTGATTTCTCGAGGGTTCTAGTAAAGCCCTTCCTCACCGGATCCAGCTCAGCGTACGTCGAGACCATCTACAATTCCTGGTTGTCTGACTCCAACTCCGTACATGCGAGAATTATTTCTCGAGGGTTCTAGATCAGTTTAGTAACGATTCCTTTTTCTCTGAGCCTATTTCGTACATGCAGTGAGAATAGAACAATGAACTAGAACAGTAAAGTAGAATGATTTCTCGAGGGTTCTAGCTCAGTCTATGATTCCTGGTTCTCTGACCCTATTCCGTACATGCAGTGAGTACAACAGTACAGTAGAGTGGAGGAGTGTAGTAGGATAATAAAGTAGACCTATTTCTCGAAGGTCCAAGCTCAGTCTACGTCGAGACCATGTACAATTCCTGGCTGTCTGAACCTAACTCGGGACGTCGTGTTTACTGTTTTGCTTTGTTTCTACTGTGTTTTTGTCTCGAATAAACGTTTTTTTTTCTTTTTTCTTCTTTCTTTCCGAACTCCGTATATGCCGTGAGTACAGTAGAATAAAACAGATCATTCTGGAGGATTTTAGCTCCGTCTACAGGTGCGTGCAGACCAAAAGAGCATTCGCTATTATATTCCCCTACTCTACGAAATTCGATCGTTACACGAAACGTGATTCGTTGATTTCGTAGAGTGGGGGATATAACAGCGAATGCTCTTTTGGTCTGCATGCACCTTTACACAAAACGTGATTGGTTGATTTTATAGAGCGGGGGATAGAACAGCGAATGCTCTTTTGTTTTGAACGCACCTTTAGTCGAAACTATGAACAATTTCTGGTTCTCTGCGCTGATTCCGTAAATGCCGTGAGTATATGAATATAATAGTGAACTAGAACAGTAAAGTATAATGATTTCTCGAGGGTTGTAGCTCAGTATACGTCGAAACTATGTCCAATTCCTGACTCTAACTAATCCCATCTCTGTACATATTCTATCTTATTTTGAAAACAAAATCCGTAGTCGGATTAAATTATCAAAAATGTTACTTTTTATCTAAAATGAGTCATAATTTCTCAGAACAGTGTTAACAGGAAAATGCTAAGGTTTTCCTCAATTGTCAAAGGTATCGAGCACACTTATATAAAACAAATTAAGAAAATACCTAAATAGACTTCTAAATATAACTGTAATCTATGCCCTTCATAGCAATACAATTATTAATAGTGAAATTAATCGATACAATGATTAAAATTGTAAACAAAGCAAGATTATACATTTATCGTTAGAAATATAATCGTTTAGAAAACTAATTTTACGCAATTATTCCCGATAACGGATTAAATCTGCTTTGTTATATGTACCTATTTTACCTAATTTAAAAAAGCGGTCAAATTTTTGTCTGTTTTGACAGACCTTTTTGTATTTTTAAATTTCACGGCCTCCCTCCGTAGTACTCTCTTGTAAACCGAAGCTGGAGGTCCCGACATCGAATCCCGGTGGGGCATCTATTTGTGTCTTAGATACCTTATTTGTTTCTTAGTCATGGTCAAAATGTCTCCAGATATTTGTCTAATTTGTTTTTATTTCGTCTATATGTTTTGGGCACTTCAATTGTATCGATATCATCAGATGTTACTTACTATACAGTGTGTTAACATGAGACTGGCTTTTATTGAAACCGAGGAATGCGATGCAGATTTTTAGCCAGACCGTGAACATTATTCGATTCAAAATGCTAATTTTAAAAGTAATTAACTTTCTAAGAAAAGTTAAATGAGAAGCAATGTACTTCAAAATGAATCGTTAATGTGCACTTGACAATGACAGATCGCAGCCACTCATAACGTTTGACAACTAAGCAGTACACGCGTTACATTGATCGTTCGGAGGAAATAAAATTAACTGTACGGTCAAATTAATTATTTCTCAAATGTTAATAATTGAGAACGATTGCTAGTAATGCGTATTATTACCCATTTTCGTTAAAGCCCGGGTCATGGTAACACACTGTATAGGTACCGATATCTAACTAAATTGTTTCATAATTCAATATTCGCTATCACATCCTGCGAAACCGTTGTAATACCATTTGTCGAAACGCGCAAAGACGATATATTCACCAGTCCGTAGAAAACGGTGATCCCGCGAAGGTGTGGCGTTTTCTTAAGTCGCTTGGAGTTGGTAAATCCCAAGAGCACTCCTCCACTAAAAATGTGGACTTCAATTCGCTTAACCAGCACTTCTCGGCTTCTGCTACGTTTGGTGGCCACGCCAAAGAAAAAACTCTGCAATATCTTTCTTCTCTTCCAGCTCCTGACTCATCTCCTTTCTGTTTCGTGCCTTTTACTGACAGTGATATTAAGAAGAGCATAGTTGCCATTACGTCGAATGCCGTCGGTGTTGATTGTATTAGTCGTGCTATGATTCTTCCCCTCCTTGACCTGCTTGTACCTATCATATCCGTTATCCTAAATAACTCGATTTCCTCGTGTTCCTTTCCGTCTCTATGGAAGGATGCCTGTATTGTTCCTATTCCGAAAAAGCCTAATCCATCTTCGTTTCCTGACTATCGTCCTATCTCCATCCTTCCCTTTTTGTCTAAAGTTCTTGAACGTCTTGTTAACCAACAGCTCACAGGGTTTCTCAACAAATTTGATCTCCTTAACCCCTTCCAGTCTGGTTTCCGTCCTGGTCATAGTACGGCTACTGCTTTAGTGAAGATCACCGACGACATCCGTTCGGGAATGAACGCTCAGAGGTTAACAGTATTGACGCTGCTAGATTTTAGTAATGCGTTCAATACTGTTGACTTCGACGTTCTACTTGGTATACTGCGTTCTCTTAATATGTCTCCTGCGGTAATTGGATGGTTTCGTAGTTATTTATTTGGCCGTCGGGGGATACCCCCATTTGCCAGAATTTCATTTGCCATAATTTTATTTGCCATCCTATTCAACACACATAATATTGTTTCTCATAACATCTTATGCCATACTTATTGTTTACTATATTAATAATTTGCCGGAAACTTTGTTTCCCATATAGTCAATTTTCATAATGTCATTTGTCAGAATCATCGAAATCCGTAATTATCACATGCCACAACATCGTTTGTCATCCAAATTAGCTACCAGAAAAGACAATTTCCATAATATTTTTTGTCAGAATCATCGGAATCCGTAAATATTACATGCCATAACATAACTTGTCATCCAAATGACCCTCCACAAAGTGAAACTGCTATTAACAAGTAGGTTAGGTTAGTATTCTGGGTGCCTGTGGTGTCGCATAACGTCGTCCTAAATTTTTTGGTCGAGAATATTTGTCATAATGTTTAATGGCATCCTACTCGTTGAGCCTACTAAAGGACCATGCGTCAAAATTGCCCCAAGACCAACAAACATGAGAGTTAGATCATTAAATAGGTCTTTAACTTTAATTCATTTCATTATGTAGGCACGAAATCGTATTCCATTGCAGAACTGAGATATTCATATATTTGTCAGCCTGATTACGAGCTAATTCAGTAGAAAACCTCTGTAGATTTAGCCACTAGTTTATTTTGGTAGCTGCAGCTACCAGTGATCACCCTTATTTTGTATGTAAAAAAAAGGCTAATGTCAAAAGAAAAAAGAAACTAAGCGAGTGAGGTGGTTAACATTATAATCACGTGTGCACAATCTTTTTTTTACACACTTCGATATCCTAATGATTAACGACCAGTATCTCTGATCTATGAGATATTCATATTTTTGTCAGTGTGAATACAATCTTCACACTGACAAATATGAATATCTCAGTTCTGCAATGGAATTCATCTTGGTGCCCATAGAATGAAATGAAGTAGATTTAAAGACCTATTCAACAATGTAACTTTTAGCTGTGTTGACTTTGGGGCAAAGTTCCATACAAAGTTGGGCATGGTCCTTTTGTGCATACACAGTGCTAGGTTAATGGTTTAAAAATATGTTCAAGTAATAAACCAGGGCAAAACCAACTTGGATTGGTTAGGTTTCTAAGGTAGGGCGGAGTTAAAAGCGTTGACTAAAAAATACTGAAGTATTTTTAATTCATTGTTTACGCATCCTCATTTTTGTAAAACCAAAAAGGGGGACGGGGGGCGAAGCCCCCCACAAGGGGGGCTCGGGGGGCGAAGCCCCCCGCATTAAAAAAGGACATATTGTAGGTCCCCCACCCTAACCTGGATAGGTTCGTTAGGTACCTTTCATCCCTTAGAGCAGAAATAGAAGCCCCGCGCAGCGGGGCTTCGTCGACCGGTTCCCAGAAGCCCGTTTTTTCAAACGCTTGTAACTTTTAATAATATAGCTAGTACTTATTTGAAAAAGCTGATAATTACTGATGGCGTTTGAATATTCCATTAAATAATATTATTGCACTTAATAATATGGCCAACAATTAATATGGCAACAATTGCTTCTGGCATTTGAATATTCTATTAAACCATATTATTGCACTTAATAATATGGAAAAGAAATAGGATGGCATTGTATGATTATGGAAGGTAATATTCGGGTAAACAAGCAGTATGTCATACAATTTTTATGGTAAACAAATCATTCGGGCAAATGAAATTCAGGCAAGTTAGATTCGGGCATATGAATATTATGTTAAATAACTGTCGGGCAAACAATAGACAACCGGCCGTCGGCAATGTATAAAGGTGGATGAATTCCGTTCTTCTTGGTGCAGCACGTTGGCCGGCGTACCGCAAGGCGGCGTGTTGTCTCCTTTATTATTCTCTTTGTTTATTAGTTCTATAACTAAAAATCTATCTTCACATTATCACCTTTATGCCGATGACCTTCAAATTTACTGTCAGGGTGGGACTGGTGATATTCTGTCTGTCATCGATACTGTGAATAGCGACTTGTTATGCATCTTAAATTGGACTCTTGATTTTGGCCTTAAAGTTAATCCTAATAAAACACAGTGTATTATAATAGGTAGCTCTAAATTACTAGCCAAAGTTGATTTTAATAATCTTGCCCCTATTTACTTTGATGGTGTATTAATTCCCTACTCAAAACAAGTTAAAAACTTAGGCATTATTATGGACAGTACCTTATCTTGGGTGCCTCAGGTTAGTGAAGTGAGCAGGAAGACGTTTGCAGCTGTGGGTTCTCTTAGAAGGTTGCGTAATTTCCTACCCATTTCGACCAAGATTGCGCTTGCCCAAACTCTCCTCCTCCCTATATTGGATTATGCTGACGTTTCATATCTTGATCTGACTGAGGAACAACTTGATAAGCTAGAGCGAATTCAAAACGTCAGTATCTGGTTTATTTTTGGTTTGCGTAAGTTTGACCACGTTTCTCATTTCCGTTTGCAGCTTAAGTGGTTCCCTATACGTTTCCGTCGTAACTTTCACCTTTTATGCCTTTTATATCGTGTCCTTTTCCTCCCTGAAACCCCTCGCTATCTTAAAGAACGTTTCAATTATCTTTGTTCGGTCAGGTCGTCACAAAATCTACTTCTTTCCGTCCCATCCTCGTCTTCAAAATTTTATAACCGTTCTTTTACTTTCCTGGCTGTTCGTCTTTGGAACTCTCTGCCGCCGGATGTTAGGCGCGCTCAATCTCTAAATATATTTAAAAAACGACTTAAAGATCACTATTTGCTCCCATAACTGTAGTAGGTAGTCTTAATTTTGGTCATTCACTGGCATATCTATGGCTGGATTGGCTGGTTTAGGTGTATAGCTAGTTTTCCGTATTTTTTTTTATTTTTACATGTAGGTATATATGTATTTATTTATATGTAGGAATATATATATATGTTTTGTATATTTATAATATATATATATATATATATGTACTTTTAAATGTGTGTGATAAGATAAATGAGCTTCTTAAAATGTTGCAATCACCTACTGTTTCACTATTTTAATTTGTTTCCGCTACCCAAAGGTTGTCTGGAAGAGATTGCTTTATAGCGATAAGACCGCCTGTTATGTACCTCTATGTATAATCGTCTGTTTTAACCATGTTTTCTTTTTTGTTAAGGTGTGCAATAAAGAGTATTCTATCTATCTATCTAATTCACCTTATGGTACATGACACATGATAAGTGTCGCATTTCACATCGATATGGCAAGGTTAAGATTCCAACGATAGTCTGCCGTCCGTCTGGGTCAGCCAGGAATTTAATTGACCATATGAACCGTATCTCAATGACATAAAGTTCAATTTAGTGTTGATATCGAATATAACTACTGATTATTAAAAGATCTTATGCGACATGCTAACGGATACGAGTTAAAGTCCTTTTAAAATAAAGTCATGTTAGAGGTTGGAAGCGTAATATGATATGAAGTGACCTACAACATACCTTGTCACGATCAGGAAGAAAGTACATTCGTTATCTGAAGGCGTAAGTCATAGTCTAGTTAGAAGATAGTGACCGCTTGCAATGCTGAATGTATCGGAATCAAATCCCAATAAAAGCGTTAATGTTCGTGTTTATTACATGTATTTGTGGCAGAGTTCGTCTATTTTTATACAAGGCTGTCAAAACTGCATTCCCGTTGCCCTATAAGAAGTGTTTATTTAGAAGCCTCAGATTCGGGGTCGGATTTTTATGGATATTACATAAAATAATGCTACTATTATCTATTACTTCAGGGCGTTGATCAGATGTTCAGATACGATAATCTTATGTAAATCGTAATGGTTATATTGCGGAAACTAAGCGATACCTGCATTAATTCCAATGATACATTTTACAATTAATTTCAAGAACATTCCATCCTAAATTGCAACAAGCCATAATTCATGCGTCACATGTCACTTAAGCTTTGCTAGGAAGCGTGCAATGACAATTCTCGACAAACCACTAACTCGATCCTGTTATCACTAGTTATTTACTTAGGGCATTATGTCCAGACTGTATTGGTTGATCTTTTGGACCCAAGTATATCCTTGAACGTTTACAGAGGTTATGGCCACTGAAAGGGTCATAATTTGACGACGTCATTGACTTAGTAGGCAAATAGGCCCTTGCGGACCATTAGTCATTCATTAGACGCGGTAGGTACGCTTTGTGTTTGGTATATTTTAACGAGTTTCATGTAGTTCAAATACTTCAAATAAACCTTCCAAAAAGCTACACGAAAATCAGGAATTTTCTTCCAGTATTATTTTCATACAATAATTTTAATTTAGTTTTTTTTTTCAATTTTATTTCTGCATAATATTTTCTTCGGTTACCGCGAGGATTACTCATGAAATAAAACTATGAAAACGGATAAACTCTCGTATATTAACTAATTTTAACTTCATTCCGACGTTTCGAACACTTTACAGGGTCTGCGGATATTTTATTTCTGCGCTTATTCTCAAAAACCTGACGAATCAATTACGTTACCTAAATAGCACTCTACAAAATTAAAGAAATATTTCGACTTAGTTATACTGGTAACAATCCTTGATCCATAATCTTCAATTCTTCATAGATTCATAATAAAATTAATAAAATATTAATGCTCTTATCAAAAATGTCCGCGTAAAAATTCTTATGATATCGACACTTTCCGATTTTTTTATATTTTTACCAACGTGACGAGGCGGTGGTAAACAAGCTTACGGCCAACCTGATGGTACGCAGTTTGGGCTACGCAAGCGCGTTGCTGCCCTTTAAAAACCTACCATCACCACACATTGAATATTTAAATGTTGTAAACGAAACTGACATAGCGTATCAAAATGTGTCACTGCAAGCTAGGTCAGAGGTATCCAAGTCCGTTTGATTTTACATACGATTATACAATTACAATGTAATTCAAGTAACTTTATATACTAGATACGATTTAACTAAGCAAAAGAGGTTACTAATTAAAGGAGCGATCATACGGCCGATTAAGAAGCGTAATATATTGTAACCTTTTATGGCGACCGTAGCTTAGTCGGTTGTAACCGTGCCGTCTATCCCGATCTATCCTAAACTGGAGGTCCCGGATTCAAATCCTGCTAAAGTATAGCTATATGATGAGCACGGATATTTGTTCCTGAGTTATGGGTATTCCTGTGTATGTATTTATCTATATAAGTAAATATATCGTAACTTTGCACATATAACTCGCGTTTCTTAGTCAGATAATACCGTTTTAGGTTAGGTAATATTTATTTAGTTCGACCAACATTTTTTCTTTTTGTTCTGAAACCAAATGGAATACTTAGAATCTATAAATGCTTATACATCAATCGCACGAAGATTTTGAAATAGGTATCACGATGAATCAAGATACAACCTGAAGACAGAAAGTCGGGCAGACGGACGGATAAGACTCAAGTCTTAGTATGAAGCATCTAGCGGGCCAGCAAGGCGGTGGCAACTGACAGGTTACTGCTGGTGTCCTGTTCGTTGCCGCCGCGATTTGGGCTCTATTTTCCACTTACGATCAGCTGGAGTGGAGCCACTTTGTTGTGCCAACATAAAAAAAATTACCGCAATCAAAGGTGTTGTAACGCGTTCTGTTTCGGTAATAATCGCGGGACGACAATGACAAATTCGAGCGATTAAAACACCCTATTACGGTTTATCAGATTCAGCCTGAGGTTAGACGGACTAATAAAGTATGAGGGTCCCGTTTTCACCCTGTAGATACACAAGCCTACAAAGTATGTAATAATTACCGTTGTCCACAGTCTTGGGACGCGTTCTTCCGTAACGCGACAGCGGGCGCAGCCCCCGGCGCGGCATACACTTCCCCGCCCAACCTAGCGCCCTACAACAAGAATGAGATGCCCCTCAGTGCCCTAGTTCCCGCCTCTGGTGGCATGCCTTCCATCGCTGCTGGTAAGCTTCCATAGCTGGTGTTGGGACCTCTTAAGACCCAATGTCCATTACAATGTACATATTTGTTACAATCCAATTTGAGTCTTTCATGAGTAGAATTTCTTTTGTTTCATAAAAAAATCATCTACTATTAAGAATTTCCATTTGAAATGTCTTATATCGTTCACTGATAACGGATCTGCAACCATATTCGTTACTCCTAACTAAATAAAACCTTTTTTACAGGATCCCCAATCAACGAAAAGATCATCGACGACCATTTGGCCGTACAGGCCATCATCAGGAGTTACCAGGTGAAATATGTTCCATATCACTATAGGCATAAGTGTTATTATGGTTTGCACATTTTGTTTAGACCCCCTCCTAGCTAATGTCCCTCTTAAAATGTGAAAATAATGGTAGACACACTCATAGATAGAAAAAATTGTAGCTCTCTTGTTTCTAAATAATAATACAGGCGAAGAGTTAATCGTAGACGTAAATAAATATAATAATTTATTAAGAGTCGTATAGCTTAAGAAGAAATCGTGCTTTGAATATTCATCAACAGTTGATGTTTGACAATTTTGCTACCCCAAAATATGATGCGGTACACTGTTTTTGTAGTTGACATACACAAGGTACGACTTTTCTTAGGCTGATACCTTCTACACTCAAACACTTCGGTATTAGGTAGGCGTATTATGAAAATCATGGGATTACACACATAATGGTTCGATGCATGTATTCATTTGGTTACAAGTTCACTTCTACTATCAAATCACGAGGTTCTGAATTTGGAACGTTGACAACTAATACGAAAGTCTTAATGTAATACATGTCTAGTCATTTGGATGTAAACCATTGCATTCCCTTATTCCAAAATAGAACTGTTTATTCTCTTCATGTGGAATTTGTGGGATTATCTCCTATGTTGAGGATATTGTTAGAATTTGTTCGTGCTAATACGAAAATACAGGGAATTTCCTAGGATTGTATCTAATCTCAAACAACGTTAAGAGGCCTGAAGTGAACTTTGAATACCAAAATAAATGTTTTCGTATAGGTAGGATCAGAAGTTAAAAGATATTCTACGTACAAATATTTATACACACAATTTAGGTCGACACGTTTTTTTATAGCGAGTATAGGTCAATAGAATTAGGGCTAGTTAAGTATGTTGTACATCAATCAACGTTAGCCTTTGTTTTTTTTTTAAATCAGTTTTTCAAAATATTTCAACCAATTTCGCAATATACGAGATGATCAGGTTTAAACAAATATAATTATAACAAAAAAATCTTACAGAACTGGAAAGCTAGCTGTACAAGTCTTTTTTTTAAGTCGGGTGAAAATAATTATAACGCGCTTTCTAAGAAAAACAAATTACCCAAAAAATTATGCCGTACATCGTTTTCGCAGTTGACATAATCAAAGTACAATTTTTAGAAACACTTATACTTTCTTGGGACAGCTTTCTGCCGCCCTGAAAATAAAATTAGTCAGTAAATTTTCGATTAATTAGCGTAAGAAATATAATTTAATTCATTAATTTTGTTTGAGACCTTTTAATAAACCCATTCTCGTTGTTATTATCAATTGATGTTTGTGATAAATGACGTATTAGTTAGTATCTAAACTTACAAATCTTAACAAAAAAGTAATCATTAGATTCGCTAGAGAAAATATATTTGATTGTCACCGCCTGTAAATCGTCATTTCGTCGAAAAATACAAATTACTAGAATCCGTATCAGATTAAAAATGACGCAATTGGTTGTCTATGGCGGCCGTGTCAGAATAAACGACGTCTTGTAGCTTAGTAACTAAAAAAATCAAAATGTAACCAAAAGTAATCATTCGATTCAAATTCTTAACAAAAAATATAATTGATTGTCAACACGTGTACTTAAATCGTCAGTTTGTCGAAATATACGTACAAAAATCCGTATCAGATTAAAAAGTACGCAATTGGCTATCTAGTCTGACATCAAAAAAATACGCAATTGGTTGCGAATGTGTCGCTAGCGCGGTTAGTGAAGATCGTGTCCGACAGGCGCGCGGGCACCTTGCGGCCGACGTGGATCCGCTGGGCATCACGACGGCCAACCTGCCCGCGCTCGGCTTGCGCGCGCCGCGCTCCGAGCTCATCATGAGGAAATATTTCAACTTCGGTACGGATACGGACTATCAGTTACTGCCGCGACTTTGTCATACCTCTACCGGGAAATCCGCAAATTTCGGGGATTTGTCTCTATCGCTGAGAAAAATCCTCGAAATTTACGAAGTTCGCGTTAGGATGGTCTTCGAAAATTGTAAATTTCGAGCTCTTCGTTGGAGATAGATGCTCGATATTTACGGTTTTCGTGCGAAGTCGTGGTAACGGTTAAGGTGTGATGACGGCGTCTACTGCAGTTTCATCTTTTGACGTCGAAAACGGCAGATATAAATGAGGTTTTTCAAAGGGATTTATTTTTGTATGGCTACCATGACATAAGTCGTTTTGAGTCTTCAAAATTGCTTATTTTAGTATGAGGGTCATAGAGACATAAGTCCTTTTAAAAAGACGTTCGATATTCGTGTTTTGAATTTGACATGCCGTTAGCTATAGTGCAGTTTGTATTTTATGCAGGCACTCTATAGGTATAGTTACTGTATAAATGAAGCTGTGTTATGTTGACAAAAAGAACATTTATCTATTAATTGACTTAATGATCTCTGCCATTAGTTTGTTTTGCATTTGGCACGCACAATCAGAAACCTCATTTGGTTTAAAATGATTTGACCGACGAATGTCGTGCGCTTGATTATTCACTTGATGGAATGTAGCTATTGTTTTTACTAACAACTCTTTGAGATATTATCAAAACATAATGTATAAAAGTTTTGAAAGTTAACTACTTTAAGAGGCTGAGCGCTCTGCATTCGATCGATTTAGGCCAAACGAGATTGGTTTTGTTTTTAAACGACGTACAAACGATTAGTGAAATTGCGGTCGACGACGACATCATGCCTTTATCTGTGTGATTCCCCAAGGTCAATATGATTCATTACGCTCCCTATCTTATTTATCTTTAAATGCACAAGTATCCATGCAGAATATTCAGTTTCAAAGACATACATGACGAGGTAATTTTAGCTGTCAAACATTCAAGTTTGTAATCAGTTACCCCAAAGAACTGTGCCGTACACCGCTTTAACAGGTGTCACACTCATAGTACGATTTTGTTCAAATACTAAGAATACATTATAAACTCTTGAAGAAGGCTCCTTAAGTCTCGTGTAGATTAAAAAAAAACTTCCTGCTGATAGCATTTGATACTAGAAAATTTACTGCAAAGGAGCATAAAAAATAAGCATGACTTTTGCGAATCATACAGTGGAAGCTACCACTCGGGTTCAATCCACGCACGGACTCCGACCTTTATTGTTGAGTTAAAGTATTTAGCGATTTGAGCTGTAGTGTTGCTTGTTTGAGACGATAGCTTAGCGCATCGATGTTATGGAGTTCGGAGACCGTTCGTGGCAGTCATTCATTTGGAATGTTTTTTCATCAGGCGTTTTCGATGTTGCTTCAAATCAAATCTCATTTTAACTACCGAGTGGATGCTTCCTTTTCGTGTAGGAGCGTTGTTTGTGTCTCGGTAGACTTAACGTTTTTTTTCTAAATTAACCTTCTTGCCTAATTCTACGGTCTACCGAGTTAATAAATTGGCAAAATTACGTTATGTAGTATTAACGTTGTCGTTTATTTCTTTCGGTACTAAGTAATTAACATTTCTTTTTTAAACTAAAGATTTCTTTTCGACTAACGACTCTACCGACGTTGAACAATTGCTAGTCTCAAAATTTGTAGGGATTGTTATAATGTAGAATTATTAGTCTGTATCGTGTAGGTCAGTGATATTGTACCAGGTAGTCCATGAATATATATATATGGTATATGGTCACGGGATACCGTAGGCATATTGCTGCAAGGTATACGGGTACGCGACCCCGGCCCCCGAGCTGGCGAGATGAGCGTCAATAGCATTGGTATGCTACTCATCTAGGAGATGAATAACTCCGAAATCAAATCCGGAACTGGTAATTCCGATAGGCGCAAGTAGGATGCAATCCGAAAAGCGGCAATTGCCTGCAATCAACCTGGTGGTCTCGCACGTATCGGCATGCCTTTCCTGCGAGCCAAGCTGGGAAGATCGAGAGGGTGGCGCAGGTCCTGGGCAACCCTGCGTCATCATATAGCGTCCCAGGCGATGCAGCGTCTGTGGAGAGGACACTTCACCCGCGTCCTTCTATGGCGCGGAAAACAACACGGGAAGTAACAGTCACCGGTTCTAAGCCTGCGCGCATGGGCGTAAGCGCAGGCGCCAGGGGTTATTTCCGACAGTGGGAGGGTCCATTGTAGGCTCACTGGTCAGTTACCGCCCGCTTCAACCTGGGCAGCCCCTAGGCAATTAGGTACTGATCCGCCCCGGCATCGTATGTTCCTCTAGGGTGTTGGGAACAGAGAGTTTGCTCTGCTCTGAAATCGATGCTGCGCTGCTTTTACACCCGCGACCAAGAAACAGCAACAAACCAAGAAACATAAAGCTTGCATCTCCATGCGCTTAGGTTCTTGGAATGTCCGAACTTTAAGGACAGGCCTCCCGGACAGCTCGGAGACTCTTGAATACGCACAAGAACCGCGTAAAACAGCTGTTGTAGATTTGGAATTGGCGCGACTCAAGATTTCTGTTGCAGCACTGCAGGAAACCAGACTTCCCGAAGAAGGCTCGCTTCGCGAGCAGAACTACACTTTCTTTTGGAAGGGTAAGGGCTCCGACGAACGTCGTGAGTACGGGGTGGGTTTTGCGGTTCGCAATGATCTCCTCAATGCAATAGAAACCCCTCGAGGCATATCAGAGCGCATCATGATCTTACGTCTAAACACCGATATTGGTTTCATCAGTCTAATTACCGCTTACGCACCTACACTTGCGTCTTCGGCTGAATCCAAAGATGACTTTTATGACAAACTGCATATCGCTGTCCGCAGTATACCGGCTGGGGATAGGATTTACGTTCTTGGAGACTTTAATGCGCGAGTGGGCCAGGATAACTCCTCCTGGCCTGAGTGTCTTGGAAGCCACGGAATTGGGAAACAGAACGAAAATGGTCAACGACTTCTAGAATTCTGCTCAAATTTTCTCCTTTGCGTTGCTAATACTTACTTTAGAGGCAAACCCCAGCGTAAAGTCTCCTGGAAGCACCCTCGGTCTGGTCACTGGCACCAGCTGGACTTGATTCTAACGAAGAGGTCGGATCTAAATCAAGTTATGCATGTCAGATCCTACCACAGTGCTCAATGTGACACGGATCACTCCTTGGTAGTGTGTAAGACAAAACTGTCTGCTAAAAAAATCCACTCATCGAAGTCCCCTGGCAAGATTAAACTGGACGTGTTAAAAACAAAAGACCTAGAGTTAGTGGATATATTTAACAACATAGTGCGACAACAGACTACTGGCTGGGATCCGAGCGTATCAGCGGAGGTAGAGTGGAGCTCCATGAAACATCTTTTCACGAGCACGGCTTCCGAAGTGTTTGGTACTGCTAGGAGCAAGGTTCCCGACTGGTTCTCTGATAATCTCCATCTTCTACAACCTTTGATCGACGCAAAGCGAGAATCTGCTCTCCAATTTCACCAGCGTCCTAATGTAGTTACTCGTGCTGAGTTCTGCGATGCAAAAGCATCTTTACAGAGAACATGTCGTCAGCTCGCTAACGCCTACTGGACAGACCTTTGTAGAAGCATTCAGGATTGCGCTGCCGTGGGAAACTTACGCGGTGTCTATGCGGGAATAAAGATGGCTTTGGGTCCTGTTCAGAAGAAGTTGGCCCCACTGAAAGAGGTTGACGGCACAGTCATTACTGATAGTAGCCGTCAACTCAATAGGTGGGTGGAACATTACACTGACCTCTACTCTCGGCCATCTGACATCAGTCCTTTGGCGGTAAACCTAATACCTGCCTTGCCAGTACTAGCCGAACTTGACGAGTCGCCAACAATCGAGAGCCTTCGACAGGCGGTCTCGCAACTTAAGTGTGGTAAGAGTCCCGGGGCAGATGGAATTCTAGCGGAAGTCGTGAAACTTAAGTGCAACCTACCACTGCTCCATAATCTACTGTGTAAGTGCTGGAAAGAGGAGCTATTGCCACAGGACATGCGCGATGCAAATATCGTGACCTTGTACAAAGGAAAGGGCGACCGCGGCGATTGTAACTGCTACCGTGGAATATCCCTTTTAAGCATCGTCGGCAAACTTTTTGCAAAGGTTATCCTGACCAAGTTGCAAAGTCTTGCTGAGCGCGTGTATCCCGAGGCTCAATGCGGGTTCCGATCTCAGCGTTCCACAACGGACATGATTTTCACACTCCGCCAGCTTCAAGAGAAGTGTCGCGAGCAAAACACACCCCTGATGATTGCTTTCGTCGACCTCAACAAGGCCTTCGATACGGTCAGCAGGGAGGGGCTTTATCTTGCACTGGAAAAAATTGGATGTCCCCCAAAGCTACTCAAGCTAGTGAAGTCTTTTCACGAAGGTATGAAGGGCAGCGTCATCTTTAACTGCCAAAGTTCTGATGCGTTCGAAATGAGGAGAGGGGTCCGTCAAGGTTGTGTCTTAGCACCAACTCTTTTCGGAATATATTTCTCCCTGTTACTTAATGTTGCATTTGGCAACGCGCAACAGGGCGTTCACTTACATACAAGGGCAGATGGTAAGTTGTTTAATGTCAACCTTCTCAAATCTCGTCGCAACCGTGTAGACCTACTTATCGACAGTCTGCTCTTTGCAGATGACGCAGCCTTCGTAGCAAAAACACCTCAGGAGCTTCAAGCCATACTCGACAAATTCGCCTATGCCTGTGATCTGTTCTCCATGTCAATAAATATAAAGAAGACCGTAATCTTGGCGCAAGGTTACTCTTATCAGCCGACGATCCTGCTGGAAGGCGTGCCTTTGGAGGTGGTTGACAAATTCTGCTACCTAGGGTCAACCGTGTCAAGCAACCTCTCTATTGATAGAGAGGTCGATATCCGCATCGGCAGGGCGGCCACAACGTTCGGTAGGCTGCGTACAAGAGTGTGGAATAACAAACATCTGACTATAGCAACCAAGATGAATGTTTACCAATCTTGTGTTTTGAGCACACTCTTGTACGGAGCTGAAACCTGGACGTCGTACGCTGGTCAGGAACGTCGGCTTAATATCTTCCACATGCGCTGTCTTCGGAATATTCTCAACATTTCATGGAAGGACAGAGTTACTAACGAGAAAGTTCTTGAAGTTGCACAGCTGCCAAGTATTACGGCCCTGCTGAAACAGAGGCGTTTGCGGTGGCTTGGGCATGTGCAACGGATGGACTGTTCTCGTTTGCCGAGGCAAATCATGCTGAGTCAAGTGGCATTCCAAAAGCGTAACGTTGGGCGACCCATGCTTCGTTTCAAGGACTGCGTGAAGCGGGACATGGCTACATTTGGTATCGATTGCCGCACCTGGCAAGATCTCGCTGAGAACCGTGATGACTGGAGGCGTGCGATCACAAAAGGCCGAAAAATCCACGACGATGCGTGGTTTGAAGAATTAGCCAATAAGCGCAACAAGCGGCATGCTCGCCAGGGGGCTGCCATTGATTGCGCAACAACAACATTTGTGTGTCGCAAATGTGGACGCATGTGCCTTTCCCGAATTGGCTTATTTAGCCACGAAAAACGTTGTTTTTTACAAACAGACGCTGTTTGAATCATCTGCAAAGATGTACAAGGCCTGTAGTGTAGTCCATGAATATATTATTGTAGACCAATTAATTTTAGAAGCCAGCCGCGAACGCTTTGCCGTCTTGCGTCTAATTTTGTTGAACTATGTATATCAAAGTGCAAATCAATTGCGAATACACATAAAATATATTGCGTCGGCGCTGAATCGCTATCGCATTATAGAGAACCGTATAGGTATTGTTATATTTGTTTCCATGTGACTAGATTCCAGACGCTGATACGTGGAACTTTGCGATATTTTTTTGTGATAGGTATTGTTTTGAATATAGGAAATGAGCAGCAATTAGATGACTCTGCATATTTCTGTCCATTTCTAGGTTTTAAACGAACAGTAATTAACAAAATGGGCGAATTGAATATTGCAACTGTGACGTCATACCTAATTTGTGCTTATTATTGCACCGCCATTTTGGACGTTTCATTAAATGGAACTTATAGTCTAGCTGCTCACCATATAAGAAAAATGTGTAGTCATGTCTTGTTCTGTTCCATTATACAAATAATATAAATTTCAATACCAGGGTAACGTTTCAGCAAAAGGCCTTTTAAAAGGTCCTTGGGTCGCTAGAGGCGAAATATCCTGGGTCATACCGCTAAAAGTGAAGTTTGTCTGTCTAGTCCCGCGGGCACTTAGTGGCGCACCTAGACCCGCTGGGGATCTCGACCGGCGACCCGGTAGAGTCCAGCGAGTGGCACGGCGGGCTGCGCGGCTTCGCCAGCGAGGCGGTCGTTAGGCAACACGTGCGGTTCGGTATGACAGTTGTTCGACAGTAGTCCGATCATGTTATCTTGCCGTGCCGACTTTCGTAGGGGTTGAATGTCCTTTTTATAGGCTGTAAGGCTGCCCTAGTAAACATTCAGTAGATTTGAAATTATTGTGAAATCTCTGTGATTGTCATAAGATCGTTTGTGTCAAATTATTCAGCCGATGTCGACTCGCTTCATCGAGACAATGTACACTATTGTCGCTCTTAAGTTGCTAAAAATATTATTTTTTTCTCTTTTTTATGCATTAAACTGAGAGTTGTATAAAGTTAATTGTAAATATTTTGGTAAAATGGACTTTTATCGACTTTTTTCGTTATATAGAAACTGTATGTCCTAGTATTTCCAGTATGAAGTGACATGTAACTCTCTCCACCGTTGTACATCGACTATACTGTAAAGCAACATTCAAGCTCTACGAAAACCTTCAGTGCGAAAAGATAACGTGGTTTATATGTGGTGTATAATTCTTTGCCATCGTATTTTCATATCAATATCCGTTGTCATATTGCTGTCACTATACACAGGAATATGAATTCGAACATTGCAGTGAAAAAATATTGGCAAAACTTTATACACTACGTCTGTATCGCGTTTGGTAGCTAGTGGGATGTCTGGCGTCGGTGTAATAAAAAAAAAACGAGGTGTCGTTCCGAGTTCGACTGCAGCATATACAAATATATCCAAATTTTTTGTTGATTCCTTAAGTAACCTTTGATAGCCTCAGTCAGTGAAAATGCTGTAAAAATTGCCAACATTGACAAGTCGACAATTCCTTTGATGTTGCAGTGAAAAGTTCAAAATATAAATTTGTTTTTATTCATTGTTATGCAAGTGTGGTCGATCGCGAAATACTACCTTTTGGTTATGGATTCTATTTTGACGGTGGTGGAAATTATGGCATATTAAGTGTATGTATTATATGCATTGACTTCGCATGAGATATAGCCCATTCAACGAAACCTTTTCAATTGTAACTTAGATAAACAATCGCTAATATATGGCTACAATTTGGCGAAGGCAATACAGTCAAAGGGTTAGATTATAAATAAATATGTATTAATACAACATTTTACATATTTTATCCTATTTTCAAATTTAAATATTTGACATCCTATAGCCGCCCACTAACCAAATACTGATTAAATATTCCGGAACATAATGAAATGCCTTGGGCGGGTAAAGGGCACTATTACACTGTATGACGATATCCTTCTATCTGTCAATACGCAATACTTAAAATGGTGTAGGGTTTTGCTTCGGCACTCGCAATTTCGAACACAACGCAGGGCATTTAGGGGATTCGGTAATAACTGTGATAATATTATTAACTATATTTTTCACTTTTTATGCTCATTTGGTTACCACCAGTCTACGTCTCATGCTAGTCAAATGTGGACTGTATGGTTATTATAATAAGGCCCTTCTCGCTTTTGAGTCGTCGTATAAATTCCCGCAAAAACGCGTGTGAAACGAAGTGAATTTGCAGCGACGCACAAGTGACGCCTATGAGGCGGAAATCGCCTGAGAATTGCTTTGTGAGAGAAGGCCTTTAATGTAAAGTAAACGTCAATAGTAATTTTGCTATTTTTCTTAGTTTATTGAATGAGATATCGTAATAGTCAAAAATCATTTTAAAAATTTGCAAATTGTTTAAATCTTGTCAAGGGAACCGCGAAAAATAAGTATAGAAAAAGTAAATTTGATTTTTTACGTGTATTATCTCATATTGATAGTATGTTTTGCGAAATCTGTCCATTTATTCCATTCTTTACATTTTAAAATCAATAAAAAGGGTAGTTTTCAGCTATGACATAAAACATGAAAAGTATAGTTATACATACGTGGTAAATTTCAGGGCTAAAGGGTATATTACACTAATAAGTAGTGGGTGTAGTTTCAAACTGCTTTATTTTCTTGGGCTTTTTATGCAATTCTATTATCTACGTATATTTAAGTCAATTTCTGTACTTATTTTATCACACTTTTGTATTTTATATACAATGCTTGGTGACAGCTATTTTATATTTATGGCTTTATCAACGAATTCTACTGGTTTATTTATTATCACAAACGTGAAAAAAACACAATAAAAACGTAAAACGCTACGCTTACCTACTTAATATATTGACGAAGGCGGTACATATTTAGAAAATAAAACTATTGTAGACATACATATGAGACTAGTTTATTGAAATATTCGGTCAATCTATTACTAAAACCTTGGCGGCGGCTTTTTACTAATGATCGTATAAACTAAGTTTAGGTATTTTTTCGTATTCTCGCTACTAACACTCGCACGCAGTCATATTCCTTTACTAGAAATATGTAACTGAAAATCCATAGTTAAATATGATTAGGCGAAGAATACAATGAAATTGAGCAATCTTTTCAAAATTTAATTTTTTTGTATGTTTGTACAGACAAATGAGTTCTTTTGAAAAGCTATACCTCACTTCTTGACTTGTACTTTTTCTTAATCATATTGGTAACAATTAGGTACATTATTTAGGATAACAAGTACCCTTACCTATCTATTCTTTAGGAAACATTTAGATACTATAATAATAATAACATTGTAGAATATATTGATTGATTCGTTTGTACCTAACTTTTTAACGTATGAGTGTGTTCAATTACTAATACATATTTTCCCTGTGTGTGAAAGGTAAAGTCCTCATAAAAAAGTAGTAAAATCCAGTAATATAATGTAAGCACGTGTACGTTTATCGTAACTAATTTATCACCTAGACGCTTTAATTAACTTACTCGTTAATAACCGTGTTATATAACAATCATTTATTATTTGTTGTAAGTAGTTCGTGAGTCAGTTTTGCATCGCGTATTTTTTTATTACAAGTTAATATTGCAGGCGTGATTGTGATATGATTTGGTAAGATCTAGTTAAAAAACAATTATCATTAAAATTGATAGGAGTCGTCATATTAAAACTGTTATCTATCAGTAATGAACATCTTTAAAATATTATTTAATCAGTTCGTACATTACAAGCAATACTGCACAAATTCATTGCCTATTTGTAAAATATTTTATTTTTATAATAAACGTAAAAGAAATGAATTCCCCTCACGTCGCAATATCACTTGTTGTTTTTATTTACTATTGCAACAATTTAATGTAACTGTTAAACTCAAGTGTTTTTAGTCATGGCTCACATTAACCGATGAATTATATTATATTGTTATAATATCAAATTTTCAAGGTAGTTTAAATTCCTTTATCCACGATGTTAAACTGACCTCCGTCCAATTTTAACTTAATTTAAGCTTCTCATTTGACGACAATTGCACATGCAGTTTCGCATACTAAACGTCGTTGTGACGACAGATCCGAGGACACCATATAGCGAACCTCGACCCTCTGGAAATATCCAACGCCGACTTGGGTGGTAAAAACCCGAGAGAAGTTATCCACAACAGCTACCGATTCGGTAAGGAGTTGTGGTAGCATGTGGCGAGGGGTATTCGTTGTAATAGAGTAGAAAAAAACGCTCGCTGCGTTGTCGCTCGTGGCTTGATGAACTGTTCAATTTGTTTCAATCGCTTTGAGCGTTTTGTCCGTTGGGTGAGAATTGAGCGAATTTGGCTGCTGATGAAGTTAGAGTGGCTTTATAAAGTACTTTGGGATGACTATTGCCCGACCTTTGGAAAGGCATTGGCCGTTTATATTACTAGTCCACGTGTAAATGCTGAAATGTTGAATGATATCGTCGTCTTACATGCTCAAATTCGTTTCTGCAGAAATTCTGATTCGAGTTGAACTAAGTAAAACAATGTAGTCATTCTTATAAGCAACACCTCCGTGATTTGACTCGTACTCGTATTTGTCATTATTATCATTTTATCCGATTATCTGGCGAGCGAATCATTCTCGAATGCATCGTATCTTCGTCGTATCTATTTAAACTCTTATCGGATTTTTTGCAAAAATAAGTTTAAGGATTAATGAAGACGAAATTTAGAAAAAAATATTGTTAGACTAATAAAAGTAATAAATAATAGTTTGCGCACTACAAAACCAAAATGAGCCGAACCTTGCCAAGGTTGTGCAATATTTATCGCCGAGTACTGTAACTGTTTTTCTGACAAATTGACTGCAAAAATTCAGATCAGCTGCTAAATTGCTCTATTGTTTATTGCACTACTCTACTACAATCAATGCTCTTTGTATGTAGTTATGGCTAGACTGGGGTCGACCGGAGATGCCAAATGTCAAATTTGGTCCCAATACATTTAAAGATAAAGATAAAGATAAAAATGAGTTTATTGCACAAATACACAAAGAGTTACGTATACAAAATGTTGCTATACATAAGTACAGGTGTAGTGAGAAATTACTTGCCTTCGGAAACGTTCGTAAACACATGCTGTTTCAGGCAGTGCCACCGAGTCTGACTGAAGTAGCATGACAGCTATTACTGTCAGTCTCAGTGAGATAGACTGAAACAGCATGACGTTGACGAACGTTTCCGAAGGCAAGTCATTTCTCACTACATCTGTAAGTGCTTAGGGATTATCATTAATATTATATTATATTTTTTTGTTCATTTCATAGGAATTGACTTGGAACTCTTTTTTTATTTATTTTAGTAAACAATATTCCTAAATACATAAATCTTTATTAAATAACTTACATATGAATTCATCAAACATTAATAATTATACAAAAAAAAAAAAAATAACTTATAAACTAACAAATACTCGACGCACACTTTTTAATCGAAGAGCCCACCCCGTGTAGTTCCGGGTGCAAAGGTGCCCATCACACTGGAAGCATTGCCACGCTGAATTGCGATAGCCAACCTCTGCACCAGGAACGACCCAGAGCGGGGGTCCAAACCCCTCTCCCGCAAGCGGCGTCCCACCTCTTTAAAGAAGGACAGTGCCTCCAAACACCAACAACCGGTAGTCTCAACCGCTAATGGGACAAACAAATAATTGGTAAGCACCGAGTATTTGTCTGTCTTACGCACTGCTGCCAACTCAGCAGCTGCCCCTGCCACCCGCATAGTGCGCCCCAAATGTGAGGGAGCAAACGTGCTAACGCACGTTGCATCCCACAAAAGGCACTTGCCTCTGTGCCAGGGCACCAGGGTAAGACCGTCTGGTCTCTTTCCATCTGTACGGCAGAGACCGGGTGGCTCCAGCACACAGGGTACGTTTGCCGAAACCAGTGCTCTCCGAACTATATCATTAAGCGCGTGGTGGCGTGGAAACCTCCCTAAACTCCGACAGCAACTCAACGCATGGTGACCGTTGCTCTCCACCATGGTGCCGCAGATGCATGCGTGAGGTTCACATACATCGCAGCCGAGGCGGAGAGCCACTGCTATTCGCAAAGAGTTGTCGTCAAGGAGGGTTCCCACATGAGGAGACGGTAGGGCCTGAAGCCAAGCACCTGCCTCCGGTCCCGACACTGCTCTGAGCCTCGCCAGATCCACCCCAACAGCTGCTTCCAAAAGACCGCCGAATATGCGTTTCACCCCAACGCTATCCCACAAACGTTGAGAATCCAGCTTTTCAGGTTCAGGCACCCCCGGGTTGAGAGCCGTCCAAGCCTCCCGAGCCTCGAAAGAGTAGGGAATGGTCACCTTATCACCATTAAATGAAAGAATTTGAGTGACAAGGCCCGTAACCCCACTCGCCGAAGCCAAGAAAGCCGGCAGGCTCACATCCCGTGCGCGCCGTATACCTAATCCACCATCGCGAACTGGCAAAGAAGCCAAATCCCACTGGCTTGCGTTGAGGGAAACATTCAGCAGGCATTCCACGTTCTCTTTCAAAACACCGTCGAAAGCATTAACGTGTTCAGGATATAGCCAAGACGGGACAGTTCTTAAAAAATACGTAAGCTTTGGGACAGCGAAGCAAACTCTGAGCAGAGTCAACGCCACGTGGGCTGAAAGCTTTCGCATCTTTTCCCCGGCAGCCAACAACATCGACCTCCTCTCCTCGAAAGCATTAGGGATCGCTTCGGGGAAGATCGGTGAACCCAAAAGATTAAAGTTCAATACCGACAACACTTTCAAACCCGGAAGCAAATCACCAAATGAGGAGAAGGAAGAAAGAGAGCCAGCACTGCAAGGGAAAAACTCACACTTACTAGAGTCAACTTCCAACCCTAACTCCCTGAAGCGCGGTATAAGAAAACGTAGGTCCTCTAATACTTCTTCCGGCTTTCCCGCGAGGGTACCATCATCCAGGTACCATATGTTCAGCGGGGACTTGAGCTCAGAAATCGCCTTGTGTATGGCCAGGCTGAACACTAGAGGACCAAGGGGATCCCCCTGCTGCGCGCCGACTTGGGAGAGAATGGGGCAGCCATTGTAAAAGAGTTTAGAAGGCGACGAGTATACTTGAAGAAGGAACGGATACAAAGACGGCAGTTTCTCCCTGACCTCCGAGAGAAGCACATCACGCTCCAGGCAGTTAAAAGCGTTTTTTATGTCCACTTTTACAAGCACACACTCCGCGTTACTCGGGTCTCGAGCGAATGCTCGAGTTGCGTGAATAGCCGCCTCACACCCTAACCTCGTGCCAAACCCCAATTGATGAGGCTGTAAATAGGCGGCCATTTCCTCTTTCACCACCCGACACCCGAGCTTAGCCACTAAACGGCGGAATGTACTGCCAATTGCAATTGGTCGCAAGCCACCGTCCTTCTTCGATAGTGCGCACAATGACGCCCCGTACAGGTAGGGACAAACCGCCGCATTCAACCGTCCACTCAACAAGAAATTACTGATCTTGGTCAGGTTCTCCAACAACCGAACTCCATTCTCACCTGCAGATGCCGATATAAGCTCCTTTAAATGCGCCGGCCTGATGCCGTCCAAACCGGCAGCAGAACCATTATTAAAGGAGCTAAGCGCCTGTGCTACATCTTGCATTTTCACAGAACAAACCGGCTGAGAATCATCGGGGTCCTGCAGAAACGCTAAAGGCCGGGAAGGAGCTGGGTGCTTAGATCGCAAAGACACTAGAGTTTCCGGGCACGATGGAGCCACTCTGTCCTCAGACATAAGCACCCGCACGGCACCCCTCAGGGCCGAATAAGCAAAAGACAGCAAGGAGAACCACTCCGCAACACCGTTGACGTCAACACATGCGCCCAGTAGATCGCACAACTTGCCCGCCACGACACTGCGAGCCCCCTTCGGAATATGCCGCAGAACACGCACGGACTGTTTCAAAGCAGCTAAGGAGTCCAAGCCCGGCGCACCGGGGTTATCCGTAAGTGCAACCTGTGGCGCGGGAGACCCTGTCTGAATGAGATGCGGGGGGATAGGGCTAATAGCGGGGGAAGAAATGGTACGAGGACTACGAGGCACCGCTTTGTGCATACGCCCAATGTGAACACGGAGTCCGTGTGCAGAGAAAGTTCTAGTGGCATCGTTAGGGCAGTGCGGGCACAATAATAATGGAGAGGGGTCGCTCATAATAACAAAGAACACGTATTATTAGCTAATTAAATGGTAACATGTCACAGAAAAAATATACATACAATACAATACATCGAAATTGCGAAAAAGAAAATCAAAACAAAAAAAAAAAAAAAAAATTACATTATTTAAACATTTAAAAAGATCATAGAAAAAATAACATGTCATTGAGAAAAAAAAAACTTAATAATATCAATATTAATAAAATTAATCATCAAAATTACAAACCATCAAAAAAAACATATCATATTAAATGTCAAAAAAATTCAAAAATTAATAAGGGATAATAAATCAAATATTAAAAAAATAAAAATAAGATAATAATAATAGCACAAAATGTCAATTCAAATCTACAGAAAACAAATAATAAAATAATTGTATGATGAGTACCACAAAATTTAATTTTTAGCAACAAATTGCTACTTACAAAAAAAAAAAAAAATTAACTATTTACACAAAATAAAAAAATCTTTTAAACAAAAATAAGCCGAAAAAAAAAAACGAAAATAAATGTCCATGGGGTTCGAACCGCCGCCAGACCCGAGCTTGAAACGTACAACTGCACGAGCTAAACAACTTGGCCACGGTGACTTGTGTCTTCAGGACGAAAAAGCGTATAATATCTTAATATCCATGAATTCTAAGCTAACCGAATATGAGCATACCTTCGAAATCAACGCACAAAAACGCTCACATCACAAACTACTCGGATCTCACTTTCACTATGTATGCACTTATTACTCGGTTTCTTCTTTGCAAAAGCATCAGGATCAGGATCCAAAGTTCTTAAATCAGCGGTTCTTGCGTGTTTTTTCCACTTGTTTACTTCCAGGTTGTTATAACACGGAGACCAGCTGACACCTCCACAATCCAAAGTTTCGAGCCACTGCTATCGCAAACTGGAGTGAGATAACATAATCTCTTGCTTGTTGGTTCCAAAGCAAAGTAAAAAATCCAAAATTATGACGAATTAGCCACTCCAATAATTTATATAAGCAAAAGTAAACAGAGCCGTTGTTTACCGTGCGGGTAATCTACCCTCTCCCTCTATATATATTATATTATAAATTTATCCTGAAAGTATCCGAAATGGATCAGAAAAATAGGAATCAAATAGTTTATTTCGCTTTGCTTGTTCTTTCGTTATGCAAAGATCATAATATTTTGTTATATTCTACGCGGTGTCGTTTTTATGTATGATTTGTATGAATCTCCGAAAGTATGCGTTGTAGATATTTAATAATAATAACGTGTATTTATTTGCCAAGAAAATTCTACTAGACTAGTTCTGAAATAATGACAAGTAGAATATATTAATGTAATACAAAGACCAATTTAGTGTCAAAAAATGCCAACAAGGCCTTAATAGGTTGGGTTTTTAACCTATTAAGAACAAGCTAGCACTTTTATGGCAAATTGGCTGCATAGACAAAATCATAAAGATATCTGCTAAGTTTAGGTTATTTTTCTTCAAATGTCTGGATTAACCATTGAAAATTAATTAGCATTTTCCAAATTTGGGCCAAATTTGACATTAGCCGTCTACGCCCGCCCTAGTAATAATTTATGAACAGAATTGCGAATCAACTGCGGTGCAAGACAATCACTCCTTTAAATTGTTTGCCTCTTTCGTTCGTTTTATTTCTGTTCGTAATTTATTTGTTTGCCGTAACTAAGGGGTAGTAGCACTGGTCCTCGAATCGCACGCTTGTCACCTCAACTTTTTAATGTCTGATATTCAGTGGGGTCATACTGTGTGATTTTATTTATTTATTTAACTTTTATTGCACCAATAAACTTGACGTACAAAAGGCCGTAAGGCATTCTCCACCAGGCAACCTTTGCGAAGCAGAGAGATTGTGGGTGGTGCAACTAAAAATAATAAAATTCCAAAAATAAGCACTTATACACAAATTATCATATATTCCGCCTTCCATTATTATTATATCCTATCCATTGCATGCTTACTTCACTTCTGAGACTACTAACTTAAATTAAAACTAATAAAAAACACACTCATCTGACATCAGTCGTCATATTTTTTGATTGAAAAGTTTTCTAAAGTTACTTTGATTCGATTCAGGAAACTCTTGAAGTTCCAGAAAAGTTATAGTTGACTACAAGCTGCCTTGTAATAAGGTGAAAAAGTGTTTTCGGCTCTTTTTAGTTGATCTAATTTACTTAGTTTGCTGCGACGGACAATACACAAGAAATTAGTGCATCCGTCACAGATAAGAAAGTAACACATACGAAGGTCACAAGACTCCTCTGGACTCTGGTCAAACGAGAAAAGAAAACAAAATAACTGGCTTACAATGTCCACTGACAATACCTGAACCTTATGTCTAAAACATAAGGTTCATTTATTGGCATGAATCTCGTTGCTATTCGGTTATGTAAGGATCGTAAAATTTGGCCGTGATTCAATAATCTAAAATTATCACTTCATTCACTGTCAACGGTACAACCGTCTATTATATCTAACAGGCAAGGTGCTCTTAAATATCTCAACATAAACATTTTCTGCTCTTTGTATGACGAGATGAAACTGCTTTAAAATTCATTGAAATTCATCATTGGTTCCGTCTTTCGAATTTAACATTCACTTTGACCTTTTCATGCACAAGTATACGTTTCCTTGCTTGAATGGTTTATGATTGGACTATTTTCTGGATGACTTTAGAAACGTAATAATGACCGCGTCTTTTCGGCTAGATGACCTGAGGCCCTACCGCGAACCACGAACGAAGTGTTGCCTCTCTCACTCCTGAATTCGTAAGTGTGACAGGGAAGCAAACCTTGGTCGTGTATAATCAATGGGTGTCAAAAGGTTACGGCCAAGTCACACCGGATGCGAGTGTAGCACGTGTGTGTGCGCTTTGTAGTGTATGTAAATGTCATATTAGATGACACACCGCTTGCGTGGCATGCACGTGAGCGTGACGTGCAAGTGGTGCGCCATCTACTATGACTTTTCTTACGCTACAACGCGCATGCCTAGCATTCGCGCACGCGTACGTGCTGCCCTCGCATCAAGTGTGACCCAACCTTAATCAGCTGTTAAGACCCGATCCATTATGGCGCTGGACTCACCGCGAGCTACTAACACCCTTATTCATAAACGTCTGCTAACTTAAAAAGCCGCTAATAATTGTTTGTCCCTTTCAGTCTTAACAATGTGTCCATAAAACCGAAAGGGACAATCAATTATTAGCGGCTTGTTAAGGTAGCAGACGTTTATGAATAAGGGGGTAAGCTATGAACTATCGGCTATAAACACGAACAAAAGATATGCGCTCCCGTGTAAATAAAAGAGACACGGCGATACTCGCCCAGCTATCACCGCCGGGCGAGTATCGCCGTGTCTCTTTTTTTACACGGGCGTGCGTATCTTTTGTTCGTGTTTATAGCCCGTAGTCCATAGCTTAGTAGCTCGCGGTGAGACCAGTGCCTATGACGTTATAAAGTCACAGTATTTGGGGGTACCTCTCATCCACGCACGTTTCGAGGATTATACAGGGTGGTATATCCATGTGTTGTTTATCATTAGAACTAGTAAAGGATTATGTGCTTATTTGCTTGCCTTGCCGCTTTCTATGGTATGTATAGTCGACGCTAAAAGTAGTTTTAACAGTTTTTCATAAGATTAAACTACGTAACTATGAAACAGTTTGATGTCTGATTATAGACTATGTGCTGTTTAATAGTTATTTATAAAATACAACAATGGAAACGGATTATATTGCGTGTACTACTCGTTGACTACGAACGATGTGAAGAATTCGAAACGTCGGGATGTAATTAATAAACACGATTTAATATTTATGTACTGTTTGTTTGAAACAAGGTACACTGATAGATAGTTACATTTTAATTGCAGTTTATCGCGATATTCTTCGAATTCTATTCTGAAATAGTAATATAATCAGTGTCAGACTTTTAAAATTACTTTTATCTTCGACTGCTTTAGATTTTGGTATAAGTAATGTATACGTAACGAAAGCAATTAGTGAAAATAAATAAAATTGTAAAATCAGATGGAGTAAGAGCATACGACAATGTACTTACAGGTCAAATACTTACTATATTTCAAATCAAGTTGTACCTTTTGTTTCTTACTCTATCTGATCTTCACACACCGACGATTAATGTAACCCAAGTTGTGTCATTTTGGCATGCGCAATCATAATAAACATGGTCACAATTATGCAAGTTCTCCTGAAAGTTTACATTAGATTTAATTCGGCAGCTTTCAAGACAACGTTTCTAAAAACCAAGCAATGAGCTTCAGGACCGGGAGCTTGTACAGTCGAGGATACTGAATGTTTAGTACTTTGCGGTTCAAGTTAATTTGGTTGTGTTGTATGTACTAAGCACATCCAATGTAAAATGAGCCATCAACTGCTAAAGATTCAATTTCCTCTACCGTATGAAATAAACGTGTACATGTTAATTGAAATGATTGAGCACCCTATGTTTCGGCACTATTACAAGTTGGTATGTGGGTAGTAGGCCACTACTAAGGGTGCGGCTCCATTGACGCGGAGCGGAGCGGAGCTTTGGGAGCTCGGCCAATAAGACCGAATGAAGAATGTAATTGAGCGAATTTTTACTTTGTTGTAGTTTTTTCCAATTTTCCAAATTTGCATATTTTCCTATTTTTTCTACTCAGAATCGCGATCTCTTTCGATCCACATTAGCAGAAAAAAGTGTCCCGAGAATTCCATACATTTTTTTGTCTTCTACTGAGTTACGGTCGAAGAAAGTGTATGAAAAATAGTAACTCAATGGAAATTTTTTGGGGGACTTTTTTATTTCTATCAGGATCGAAAGAACTCGTGATTCTGAGTAGAAAAAATGTAAAAAAATCCAAATTTGGAAAATTTTCAAAAAAGGACAACTTGGACAAAATCCGCCCAATTGGTCAATTTTGCACAGCACCGATCCGCTCCGCGTCACTGGAGCCGGACACTAAAACTTGCTGTTTAGTTACTCCGTGATGTGCCGAAATATCTATTGTTTAATAATTTTAATTTACATGGCAAATATCCCATTTTAAGTAACACTAATAATGTAAATGACCATATTAGCTTAATTGTGTCCATGTTTATGGGGATTGGCAGCGATACAGATGTTCCTTCTCTTATGGGCACTCGTGTTTTAGATGAAGCCGACATGGACAGGGTTTTCAAGCTGCCCTCCACCACATTCATTGGAGAGAAGGAAAAGGCTCTCCCACTCAGGTAATTCTTCCATCACCAGCATTTATTGAAGAGCTTGTCGGCGGAGTAATTTCCATTCTATTCTCTGCTTTTTCCTTCAACTCTTTATACGTTTCGACTTCAATTGAAGAGTCCACGGAAAAAACATGCCCAGTGCTTAAAAAATCAGGGCAAATTCACACCTTATTCTGTTAAAAGTAAGGTGGTTTTGCCTTCTGTAATTTGAATTGACTAGACATGTTCTTTCCTGGACCCTTCAATTGCTCCATGTAGGCTCTCCATGGTCTTCCTCTTTTTCTTCTTCTTTCTATCTTTCCCTTTATAAAATAAATATATCTGAAATAACGAATAACTATAGATGCTTGAACTTGACAAATGATGATGAAAAAATCCTTATATTGGTACACTTGCACTGTTCGTCCGTAAAAAAAAAAAAAGTGTAAACCAATATGGCAGACTTTCTATAATATTTGACGTCTTTGACACACATTCGTAGATTTATTTTAGAATCTAGAATAATTGAATTTTTGAATTTAATCAATAATCTAATTCAAAATGTATTAGAACTCAAGGTTTAAAGTTTTAAGTTTGCGAGAAGACCAAGATTGTGTTTTGAAAATGCGTGATTATGAAATAATGCAAGTTTTTAGGTTTGTTTATACTTTTTTTGTTGTCTACTGTCGAACAGTATAGAAGCTATAAGGAACCGATTAATACCTAAAATATATTTTGGCTCGTTGTCCATTTTCAATTATTAAATTCGGTAAAATTTTAATTTGCCGTAACATACAGAATTAACTTTAAATCATTTTCACGCGTAAAATTTTCTTTGAATGTGTCCTGCTTAGACTACAGTAACAGCTTATAAAGATGATTACTGCCAATTTGTTCGACCGCCAAGGGTGAGGTCATACTGGCAATGCATCTTGTGCGGGAAATGTGCATCATTGTGGGCGTGTGTTGCAGTTTAAACCGTTTTATGCAGTGTTGCTATCTGGCTGGATAACTGATTTGGTGCGGTTTATGAATGCTATTCGAATTGATTTAAACTTGTTGCAAGAATCTCAGATCATAAAAAAATACAGTGATTGTATTGCATTTTTACACAGTAATATAGTTGGAAATTTACTATAGAAGTCGATTCACATACCGTTTTCGCTCTTGTCACTATGGCAGTAGGTCGAAAAGGGCCACGAATACATTTCTTTTACTGTATATCACATATCAAATATATTTTAAAATGGCAAACAAATCATTTAACCACGCGTTTTATGTCCTTACTAATGCATTTGCCAATGTATAACTAATCGGAAGAAATGATTGTTCAAAGAAATCTAGTAAAAAGTCGTTATAAGTCGACTACACACTTTGAAAGAATCCACAACTTTCTTATTAAAATCGGAAAACTTTTCACCTTACTGCATTGTGATAATGTAAAAAACCGAATATAGTACACAAGTGCGAAAAACATGAAATTCGAAACGAGTGGCGATGTTTTAAAACACGATCGATAGGGAGTGTTTTAAATCGACGCGAGTTACGAATTTCGTTTTTGCACGTGTCTCGTACGACGTTTTTTAGTACAGATGGCCCTCCGAAGTTTTGAACCTGACGTAAAATGACACACTTCTCGCACTAGAGCCTAAAAAAGGTACCATCTGTACTAAAATATCTATTTGTAGTCACATGTACAAACTTTTTGAAAAAATTACACTATAAACATTTTTTTCCTTAGGGAAATCCTGTACCGTCTCGAGCAAGCGTACTGCAACAACATCGGCATCGAATTCATGTTCATCAATTCCTTGGAGCAGTGTAACTGGATCCGGCAGCGTATGGAGCCCCCAGATGTCACCAAGATGAGTCCCGACCAGAAGAGGCTCATTCTCGCCCGTCTCACTAGATCCACTGGGTAAGTAAAAACGAAGATTTATGATGAGCAGCAGCGTCATCATACTATCGCGATCGCCAATCCGCTTGCCCAGCGTGGCATTTATGGGGACGTCAGTCTTAATGCGTTTATACGCGTAGTTAATATCAAACCGCAATTATAATGGGATTCGAAAGTACTGTTGACACAACAGTGTATAAGTCAATCTGGAATATATTCATAATCATATTCATATTATATTCGTAGTTTAAGTGCAGAGACTTACAGACAATAGATTAATTAACTCACTACATCTATAAACAACTCTTTTCTTGGTAAATATTGTGTCATTATTTGTGTCACCAGTACTTTCAAATCCCCTTCTGATTCCGGTTCCATAATAATAGGAGAGGCCTACGTCCAACAGTGGACTTAACCTTTAACTAACGAGGTGGGAGTCTCACAGACGTCGCGTATTTATTGTAAACTTTATGCACGGGGTGATAAGTTTGCGATATTTTTACTCAAAATCACCTCGGTTGTTAAAGGTTATATAGGCTAATGATGTGTATGGACTGTGACATTCGATTTGGACTTTGGTAATGTGATTACGTCTAAATTACATCAAAATCAGGCTTGACCAGTAGATACTCGCTTATCAGGTCTCATCAATAGAAAGAGATAAACAATACTTGTCGGCTTGCTAAGTTACGAGACGGTTATGGACAGGAAGTTACTATCTACCAGTTGATATGATATGATAGTTTGTAAACGATTACCGTTTATCACTAGTTCCAAAAGACAGGTAATATCATCAAAATTAGTCTTCATCTCAATATGAGTCGAAAGAAGCCAACTGTATCCAGAAATTCTATTATAAATTCACTTTACAGCTTCGAAAACTTCCTCGCCAAGAAGTGGTCATCGGAAAAGCGTTTCGGCCTCGAGGGCTGCGAGATTCTCATCCCAGCCATGAAGCAGGTCATCGATGTCTCCACCAAGCTGGGCGTCGAATCTATCATCATGGGCATGCCCCACAGAGGTGAGAATATAGATGTTTTTAGGGACACCCAATTAGCGTGACATAAAAAAACGTTAACCCTTCATGGCTGGCATTCATTACATTGAAGTTATGGAAATTAAAATCTTTCTGTTAATAGGCATGATGACTGTCAAGTTAAATCAACATCTTTCTGTTTGTGTCAACTGTCAAAACGATGGCCAATATGAAGTTTTATATTTATATGAAATACACAAAAGTAACGTCACGTTGGTATACTGTTGAAAGGCATACTCTTTTAAATTCTTTCCAAATTATTAAATAGAAAATATTTTCTGTTACCGCGATTACACATGAAATAATGAAATAACACGGATCGTCTGCAGACCACTTTACAGGGCTTGAAACGTTGGGATGAAGTTAAATTTAATTAAAATACGCGAGTTTATCCGTTTTCATAGTTTTATTTTATATTAAATAGAAGTTCTGTACAAGAATTATTGCAATCTACATTTGAGTAATAATTTATTCGTGTA
Organism: Thaumatotibia leucotreta; assembly: GCA_025490895.1. Classification (NCBI taxonomy): domain Eukaryota; kingdom Metazoa; phylum Arthropoda; class Insecta; order Lepidoptera; family Tortricidae; genus Thaumatotibia; species Thaumatotibia leucotreta. Next base: position 40,239 of record JALPQI010001217.1, on the reverse strand, counting down.
TTATGCCGTGCATAATGTGTAATAATTTATTTTAACTACAGTCATCGTCCCGATTATGGTCAGGTTTGTAACGACCAAGTTGACACAACTCCAACTAAGTTAATTCATTCGCTACATTTTTTGCAATTAGTACATTTAGATCTGTGTGTTATCATTTACCTGAACTCCGGTGAAATTACCTATAGATTTTGTTCCCGAAATCGGGGCTTACCCTTTCTTGAAAAAAAAAAACCTAGAATGCTTCTAACAATGTCCTAACAATTGGCACTAAATTTTAAATGACTACGCCATACCTCATCTTGAACTCAATCCTTCATATTTTACATTTTTCCATTGTTTGCAATGTCCTTCTCGCTTTATCTTATTTATTGGCAACATAAATTTCCGATAAGTGTAAGTAGCATGCGTAATAACAATACATGTGATAAAGGAGTATTTACAAACATTGTATTTCCGTAATAAAGTAAGTAATAAATAATACATAAGTGGAATTTGCGTAAACCTGTAAAAAAGAACGGGTATGTTCGTGTGGGTCAGCTCCCATATGGTATATAATTATTAAATTGTGGGGTTTTCTTTTCGATTTAACGTATATTTGCGAGTGTTTATTAAAAACGTCCCACTTTGCCGCTTGCGTTTACAGGTAAATTCACGAAAGCTGGCACGAATGGATTGAGTAAATGACAGAAAGTATCTATGTGTGGATGTCAAAATGACAATAGATATAGGTTATTATAGCATAGCCGCATGCGCACTATGATAGATGTCATTCATTTCATTCATTCCTTTCGTGTCAGCTTTAGTGAATTTACCTATACCGCTTAGACATTTCGTATAAAGATACAAACCAATACTCTCCTTACGGCAATTCTGTTCAAGGCTAGTAGTAGTTTATGCAACCCTACTTACATAATGAGGGACATTAAAACAGGAGTTTTTATGAAACGAGCGTAGCAAGTTCATGTGAACGAGTAGTTCAGGAAGTAATGTTAATATTAACCCTCTGTCACTGTCGGTCACGTGACATCTGTCTTATTATCAAAACCATAAAGTTAAAAATACGTTTGAGGTACGTCACCTCAGTTGCAGAGGGTTAACCTTTTGATCGCCACAGTCGGCCATAGACGACAACGGAAATTCGTGGCTACGACGCAAGTGACGGCACTGGCCGACAGTTTCGCCAATGCAGTAGGAACTTGCGTGAGACTCCATAAAGTTCAATTTCGCTTAAAACTCATGACAGCTGGGCATCAGTGTCACGACATTTCGTGTCGCCTCTTGGCTGTCAAAAGGTTAAAATTATATTGAAACCTAATTGTTGTTAATGCTGGTCATTGCCTACGGTTTCTAGACACATTTTAGAGGACTAATGATATGTGCGTAATCTATACACAAACGCTAAATTTAAATAGTGTTTTTTTTTCATCACACCTGCTCGTAAAAAGTGTTATTATACGCAGGCATACTTGAACGTAATGAACTGTATTATGCCCATGAGCAATAATGGTTTTTCATACGATATAACGTCGCCGAGATTCCTTTTATAAAAATGATGAATTTAAGTTATCCCTGATTTTGAGAAATGATTTAGACTATTTTAGAGTACTTTTGTGAAAATATATAGTTTTATTTACTTTTTTTGCCTCACACGTGTGATGAAAAACATTGTGTGTGCCACGGGCGGTACAAGAATTATGAACTCGTGTGAAGTAAAGCCCGCGGCTTGGGCTTTACTTTCACATTCGTTCACAATTTCTTATTTACCGCTCTTAATGTACTATTGTCTTTCCCCAGGACGCCTTAACGTTTTGGCGAACGTGTGCCGCAAGCCGCTGCATCAACTGTTCACTCAATTCGCCGGTCTGGAAGCCGAAGATGACGTAAGTATCGTTCTTATTTATTTGACTTTTGTAATGTCAAAGTCAATTCAAATGATTGAAATATTGAAATATTATTTATTCAGGACACTAAACTAGAACAGGTATCATTAATAAAACAAACAAACAAAGAAAATAAACCTAATTATAGCGTCACTGAAAAGGCCGCCATTCAGCATGTGTCAGAGTACCTTTCGGATACCCAGACGCTGATCTTCCGTGGAAACCCTTTCGAGGGCCACCGCACGTTACATACAAAGGTGCAAATTACAGTTGCAGGGACGTTCACAGAAACAATCATTAAGTACTTATGTTAATATAAGATACAATACAAGAAAATTGGACCGATTCTTTATTCAAGTAAGCTATTTCTATAGCTATTAGTAACCATTTTCGAATCGTCTGACATTATCAAGAGAGAGAGAAAAAAAATCTACTCTAAAAATTATAAACATTAGATTTGCCACGCCTCCTAGTAGTAAAAGGGGGATGATTATTTTATTTTGATGCTAACGTATATAGTGCCCATAGTGGGGTTATCGACAGATAGCTCAATCCAAAAAAATAAGGGTCCCAAAACTAAATTTTTATCTGAAGTCTATATTTAGTGAGATACCGGTCCAGAATAAAAATATTGTATCCCCCCTTCTAACTTTTGGTCCGTAAGTCCAAAAAAAAAACATTGACTGTGGCTAGAGTTGTACTTTCCCGAGAACGTTCTCGGTTTTGTAAGTCCGTTTGAATAACTTCACATTTGTAAGTAAAAAAAAAACCGTAATTTGTACTTGTCTAGGAGTGGACACTGACTTCTGTAACACAGGTTTTACCTAGCTCAGAAGTCAGGGGCTTCAAACTCTTAAGTTATATACATATTAATTGTAAACAATAGTAGATACAAAAATCCATTATTCTAGGCGAGGGCTCTGACCTCTGTAACACAGGTTTTACCTAGCTCAGAGGCCAGGGGCCTCAACATCATTTTTAAGATGAAATTGTAATTCACCCTTTCGGGCAATAAACATATTTTATTTTTATATTTATTTTATTTATTCCCTCCTTCAGGGCTCCGGTGATGTGAAATACCACTTGGGAACGTACATCGAGCGTCTCAACCGCGTCACGAACAAGAACATTCGCCTTGCTGTGTGCGCTAACCCGTCACATCTCGAGGCCGTTGACCCCGTCGTGCAGGGCAAGACTCGCGCTGAACAGTTCTACCGCGGCGATAATGAGGGCAAGAAGGTAAATAATACATTATGAACGGGGAGAGGAATTTTCATTCATTTATTTTACTCCTATAGGTCGGATGCTCCAGCATTTCGCAGTCCAAACGGCATCAATTTAAAACCGTAGCGTTCGCGGAGAGTGATAAAGGCAGTTTTGTTCCCTTGATTTAAGTATATCCCCTTCGTATATTCGTGAAACCGTAGGGTTTGCTGGGAGTGATGAAGAGAGTTTTGTTCCCTTGCGTTGTACTAGTCCCATCTCGAGGCCGTCGACCCCGTGGTGCAGGGCAAGACTCGCGCTGAACAGTTCTACCGCGGCGATAATGAGGACAAGAAGGTAAGTCAAAGTCAAAGTCAAAGTCAAACTATTCTTTATTCAAGTAAGCTTATTAATAAGCATTTTCGAATCGTCTGACATTATCAAGAGAGAGAAAAAAATCTACTACTGGTTCTAACCCTACATCGTTCCCGAGAAGAACCAGTAAGAAACTCAGGTGGACTTACTTTTTTCAAAACAGTATAATAATACATCTTATTAAAATAACATGCATTAAATAATTTATTACATAAAAAAATATATATATTGTAATAGACATTTTTATAAAAAAGAGAAATAAATAAAGAATCATAATATTAAACAAAAATAATTATTATTGTACATGTTCACAATATTATTAAGCATCTATATCTATACAGAACTATATCTATATCTATACAGAATAAAGAAAAATTAAGATTTAGAGATGTAAAAGGTATCTAATCGTCATGATTTTAACAATAAAAAATAAAATAGAAAATTAACAATTTAGTGACAATCACAAAGCAACTATTCTTATTATATAAACAATACATTATGAACGGGGAGAGGAATTTTCATTCATTTATTTTACTCCTAGGAGTAAATAGGTCGGATGCTCCAGCATTTCGCAATCCAAACGGCATCAACTTGAAACCGTAAGGTTCGCGGAGAGTGATAAAGGCAGTTTTGTTCCCTTCCATTAAGTATATCCCCGACAAAATGCAATGATAAAAGTTGTTGTGATTGTGAATGAAATACTCCAGCATTTCGCAGTCCAAATGGCATTTTCGTGAAACCGTAGGGTTCGCTGGGAGTGATGAAGAGAGTTTTGTTCCCTTGCGTTGTACTAGTCCCATCTCGAGGCCGTTGACCCCGTCGTGCAGGGCAAGACTCGCGCTGAACAGTTCTACCGCGGCGATAATGAGGGCAAGAAGGTAAATAATACTACATTATGAACGGGGACAGGAATTTTCATTCATTTATTTTACTCCTAGGAGTAAATAGGTCGGATACTCCAGCATTTCGCAATACAAACGGCATCAACTTGAAACCGTAGCGTTCGCGGAGAGTGATAATGAGGGCAAGAAGGTAAATAATAGTACATTGTGAGCGGAGAGAGGAATTTTCATGCATTTGTTTCCTAGGATTAAATCGGTCTGAAAGTTTTTGTGATATGCTCCAACATTTCGCAATGCAAATGGCATAACCGTGAAACCATAGGTTTCGCGGAAAGTGATAAAGGAGATTGGCTCCCTTGCATTATATTAGTCCCATCTCGAAGCCGTCGACCCCATCGTCCTGGACAAGAGAGCTGACCAGTTTTCCGAGGGCAAGAAGGTATAGGAACCTTTTTTCGTTGCAATATCTCCTCCTATGTACTCCAAAATTATCTGATCGTGAACTGAATCGTTTTGCGTGTCGTCTATAATTTATCAACTTTTCACAATTTAAGCAACTTTGTAGCCATGTCCATATTATTGCGAATAATGATGCCTATTTGTCCGATCTGTGATTTTCAGGGTAAGCAGGTAAATTAATCCAATTTTCTACGCGGTTTTGCGGGTTGGCTGATTTCGCAGGGGATTTTTGATGTATATCAAAAACAACAAATAGGGATAAAGTAGTGTACTTGAGATGTATTGGTGAAAGCACTTCAATGTACACCTAATCATTCACCTCTTGTTGAGAAACACTTGAATTGTCACTTTTAATAAATCGTCTAGACAGATAACTTGGAATCTAATCGTAAGCGGATATTGGTCGTTGTCAAGATTATAATAATATATTTGCCTTTGGTGATAAGGTCAAGATCGTATTTGTTTGCTGGGTATAATGCAAATAATAGGAATAATATATATGTTTGTCATAAGAGATTCTCCGTCAGAAATTCAAAAATGTTCCATATTCCAGATACATAAATTAATATTGAAAAATCCAAAACCTACATTAGCGTAATATGCACAATTGCATGAGATAATAGTTAGATTATTATTTACACCCTGTCATTTTCTATTGCTGGGTTGTTCTTTAAAGATTAACGATAAAACCCAGCATTGGAAAATGACAGAATGTAAATAATACAAATTATATATTTTACAGCACCGATCCTTTATTTACGCTTTAACCTCGTGCCTACATTATGTCAAAATTAGTTAATCTAATTAAAATTTGTCTAATGGACAAAGAGTAAAAAGATTGAACGTACTTAGTAGGACACTTGTGGGCAGGGTATGAAAAACTTGGGAATCAATTCTGTCCGCTACATTAGTAAATAATATGATATAAATGAAATAAATCTATGGGGTTGACTATTTTTCACATTAAGTGTTTTTTTCTCCTACTTATAAATATATCATACTAAATTGTTCCTTCATCGACCATGCATAATAGTAATCACCAAATTAAAAATTTTAAAAACCGAATTATCCGATTTCTTCAAGATCCCCGGTTTGTTTCCATCATTGGTTTCCTATCATCAAATCCTACTTTTTACATTTACTTTTTACATAAATGCTTGTAAATGAATTAAAATGACCAAAAGCGCACACATGTAGGTACCTATAATATTTGAAGAGATCCCTCGATTTCTCTAAGATCCCATCATCAGACCCCAACTTGGTGCCAACGGGACTATCTCGGGCTTATACACGTTCGATTACAAAAAAAATCTAATCGTTTCACGATTATCCGGAGATATCGAGTAACATACATAGGTCAATCACTTTTTTATGTCACTCGTTGCCATGGTTACGTTCTCCTGGGTCACCGTTAAATTCACAGTTTAAGAGCATTAAAATTTACAAAACTTTGTATTTTTTAATAGTTATGGGGCCCTTCCAAAGTTGGTCACCCACTGATCATGATAGTAGAGCTTGCAGGACACTTTCTTCTAGCAAACTATCCCACTGTTGTCCCCTGGGTGATGTGACAGAATAACAACGTAAAAAAAGTGATTGACCCAAAAAAAAAACAGTCGAATTGAGAACCTTTTTTGAAGTCTGTTAAAAATACAAATTATTGCCCAGGTGATGTCGATCCTGCTTCACGGCGACGCTGCCTTCGCGGGCCAAGGCGTGGTGTTCGAGACCATGCATTTGTCGGACCTGCCGGCCTACACGACTCACGGGACCATACACATCGTGGCCAACAACCAGATCGGGTTCACTACTGACCCTAGGCATTCGCGCTCGTCTGCCTACTGCACTGGTAAGTCCATTATGTTACGTAAGTTCTAGCAACCCTAGCGCCGCTACAAGTACGTACCGCGTTGACCGAAATAGATCTGGATTAGCGGTATCCGCGCAAAGCTTCGAATATTCTTTCAAACATTCATAAATTATGTCTTAATAATGCAACGGGAGGGAGGCGGAAAAGTTCTCTCGTGGCGGCCACATACCGGAAGGCGCAGCGTGAGTAGGCCCCCACAAGGTGGACTGATGACCTGGTGAAGGTCGCAGGAGTCCGCTGGATGCGGGTGGCGCAGGACCGGTCATTGTGACAATGTTTGAGAGATACCTATGTTCAGCAGTGGACGTCTTTCGGCTGATGTGATGATAAATGCGTCATTTGATTTCTCTTCACTATTATCGGGTACCTATTGGGTGCGAATTAACTTGTCTCGGCGTGGTGTTCGAGACCATGCACTTGTCGGACCTGCCGGCCTACACCACGCACGGGACCATACACATCGTGGCCAACAACCAGATCGGGTTCACTACTGACCCTAGGCATTCGCGCTCGTCTGCCTACTGCACTGGTATGTCCATTATGTTACGTAAGTTGTAGGGTGTCACTTTGCGTTCCTAGCGCTGCTACAAGTACGTGACGCGTTGACCGAAATTGATCTGTTAATACAGATCGGGTTCACTACTGACCCCAGGCATTCGCGCTCGTCTGCCTACTGCACGGGTATGTCCATTATGTTACGTAAGTTCTAGCAATCCTAGCGCCGCTACAAGTACGTGACGCGTTGACCGAAATTGATCTGGATTAGCGGTATCCGCGCAAAGCTTCGAGTATTCTTTCAAACATTCATAAATTATGTCTTAATAAAGCAACGGGAGGGAGGCGGAAAAGTTCTTGAGTAGCGGCCACGTACCGGAAGGCGCAGCGTGAGTAGGCCCCCACAAGGTGGACTGATGACCTGGTGAAGGTCGCAGGAGTCCGCTGGATGCGGGTGGCGCAGGACCGGTCATTGTGACAATGTTTGAGAGACTTATGTTCAGCAGTGGTCGTCTTTCGGCTGATGTGATGATAAATGCGTCATTTGATTTCTCTTCACTATTATCGGGTACCTATTGGGTGCGAATTAACTCGATTGTCCCGGCGTGGTGTTCGAGACGATGCACTTGTCGGACCTGCCGGCCTACACCACGCACGGGACCATACACATGGTGGCCAACAACCAGATCGGGTTCACTACTGACCCTAGGCATTCGCGCTCGTCTGCCTACTGCACTGGTATGTCCATTATGTTACGTAAGTTCTAGGTCCTACACCCCTGGTCACTTTGCGTTCCTAGCGCCGCTACAAGTACGCGCGTTGACCGAAATTGATCTGGATTAGCGGTATCCGCGCAAAGCTTCGAATATTCTTTCAAACATTCATAAATTATGTCTTAATAATGCAGATCGGGTTCACTACTGACCCTAGGCATTCGCGCTCGTCTGCCTACTGCACTGGTATGTCCATTATGTTACGTAAGTTCTATTGGACCCGAAAATCGTATTCCACGCATGCGAATTAGTCAGAAACGAGTATAAAGATGAAAATTTTTAAAAAAGTTCCCGCCATCTTGGATTTTAGAATGGACCAGGAAATCGTATTCCACGTATGCGAATTAGTCAGAAACGAGTATAATGATGAAAATTGCAAAAATAAGTTGCCGCCATCTTGGATCTCATAATGGACCCGAAAATTGTATTCAACGTATGCGAATTAGTCAGAAGCGAAATTTGCGTATTTCGAAGTTCGTGGTAGGGCCGCAATAAAACACGCACGGGACCATACACGTGGCCAACAACCAGATCGGGTTCACTACTGACCCTAGGCATTCGCGCTCGTCTGCCTACTGCACGGGTATGTCCATTATGTTACGTAAGTTCTAGGTTCTACACCCCTGGTCACTTTGCGTTCCTAGCGCCGCTACAAGTACGTACCGCGTTGACCGAAATTGATCTGGATTAGCGGTATCCGCGCAAAGCTTCGAATATTCCAAACATTCATAAATTATGTCTTAATAATGCAACGGGAGGGAGGCGGAAAAGTTCTCGAGTGGCGGCCACGTACCGGAAGGCGCAGCGTGAGTAGGCCCCCACAAGGTGGACTGATGACCTGGTGAAGGTCGCAGGAGTCCGCTGGATGTGTGTGGCACAGGACCGGTCATTGTGGCTATGTTTGAGAGAGGCCTATGTTCAGGAGTGGACTTCTTTCGGCTGATGTGATGATAAATAATGCGTCATTTGTGATCTTTTGCATTAAGCATTATCTGAAGTTATTTTGATTTTGACGAATTTTCAGCGAATGCTTTTGGATATTGGATTGTTAAACATAAAACAGAAGAATCAATTTACGGTCCCATGGCTGTTAGAACTACATGGGACTATTGTGTAACAGTAGAGATTGATTTTATGATGGCTACTTTATTTCGTGAACAAGCGTTATGTTACACTTTACGTATGTTTATTATGTTGCATGTTCAAGCAAGACAATCTGATTACTGCTGTCAATTGTAGTTTTTATCAACTTAAATAACAAAGTAGTGGGAGTCGGGCTCATTTTAGTCAAACTGTTACGCGGGATCTAGATTGGCATTGATTCGTTTGTTTTATTGATAAAACTAGTAAAATGCCATAGCACCTTACTTGCTTTTAATCAGAAAGATGACCATAAGTCTTGACCAGGAGGCTCTCCGCAAATTTCGAGGATTTATCTGTCATTCCAACGAAGGCTTCATTAGCGAAATTTGCGTATTACGAAGTTCGTGGTAGGGCCGCAAAAAAACACGCACGGGACCATACACGTGGCCAATAAGCAGATCGGGTTCACTACTGACCCTAGGCATTCGCGCTCGTCTGCCTACTGCACTGGTATGTCCATTATGTTACTTAGGTTCTAGCAGCGGTGTCACTGCGTTTCTAGTGCCGCTACAATAAAACCAGCGTGAATCCGAAAACAGTAATCCTAGCAATAACAGACAGAAATAGTTGATATCTAATGTAAACGGATTACATTTTGCCCACCTCTTACGCAGGATTAAATATGTCCATTCGATAGAATTATCTTTTCCCCAGGCATATTAAAGAAAAGCACAGCTAACATTTATATGACAGATAATTATTTTGTACATCAAAAATACCATGATTGCAATAAAGAACTATGAATTAAGATATTTTTTATTCGGAGATGGTGAAACATGCCTTAACCCTTAAATGCATAGTGATGTATATATGCATCATGTACTTTCAACCCTATTGACAACATGTCAGAATTCAAATTTGAATAAATCTTTGTCAAGGTCATGCATTTAAGGGTTAATGTTATTGTAAGCAGGATATGCGCATTTAGCTATCAGTAAGGTGTAAGACTTGAAATTAACTTTTTTTTTCCAGACGTGGCCCGCGTGGTAAACGCCCCAATCTTCCACGTGAACGGCGACAACCCTGAAGCGGTGATGCACGTGTGCAACGTGGCCGCCGAGTGGCGCGCCACCTTCCACAAGGACGTGGTCATCGACATCGTCAGCTACCGCCGCAACGGCCACAACGAGGTCGACGAGCCCATGTTCACTCAACCGCTCATGTACCAGAAGATCAGGAACACTAAGCCTGGTGAGACACTTCACAGGAACCTTTCAGAGTCCAACCTTCACAGGAGACCTTCAGAGTCCGACCTTCACATTTGAAAGGCTGTTCACTTAGCAGCTTTTGTACCAGAAGATCAGGAACACTAAGCCTGGTGAGACACTTCACTGGAACCCATCAGATTCCGACCTTCACATTTGAAAGGCTGTTCACTTAGCAGCTTTTGTACCAGAAGATCAGGAACACTAAGCCTGGTAAGACACTTCACAGGCACCCATCAGATTCCGACGTTCAAAGTCCGACCTTCACCTTTGAAAGGCTGTTCACTTAGCAGCTTTTGTACTAGAAGATCAGGAACACTAAGCCTGGTGAGACACTTCACAGGAACCCATCAAATTCCGACCTTCACAGGAGCCCTCAGAGTCCGACCTTCACCTTTGAAAGGCTGTTCATTTAGCAGCTTTTGTACTAGAAGATCAGGAACACTAAGCCTGGTAAGATGCAAGCTTAACGTTGTGTAGCTATCAGGTAAAAACCACATCCTGAAGGAATTCTTCAAATCATCTTTGAAGACTATACAAACAGCGGCATTTGTACCAAAAAAACCAGGTACACAAAGCTTGGTAACATAGGAATAAGCCGTTTTATGCGGAATTTAGACAGATAGATACCCATAAACCCTGAAGAAACCCTCCATATTCCGTCTTTCACCTTTGAAACAGCAGCTTTTGTACCTGAAGATAAGGAACACAGTCTGATTAGAAAGTCTCTTTTAAACCTGGTAAGAAACTTCACTGGAATCCTTCATATTCATCTTTTGTAACAGCTTTTGTACCAGAAGATCAGACACTAAGCCTGGTAAGACAGCCTCTCTTAGTCCTTCCACAATGTCCACGTCTCCCACGTGAACGGCGACAACCCTGAAGCGGTGATGCACGTGTGCAACGTGGCCGCCGAGTGGCGCGCCACCTTCCACAAGGACGTGGTCATCGACATCGTCAGCTACCGCCGCAACGGCCACAACGAGGTCGACGAGCCCATGTTCACTCAGCCGCTCATGTACCAGAAGATCAGGAACACTAAGCCTGGTAAGACACTTCACAGGAACCTTTCAGAGTCCGACCTTCACATTTGAAGCTTCTAGCACAAGATCTGGAACACTAATCCTGGTAAGACACCAGCTAAATATTGTGTAGCTATTGGAGCATTCCATGAAAAGTGTCGTAAGCGACACTGTCTTTTCAATACTTTTGAAAACTTAAATTAGTAAGCTGAGTTACGGTATAATAATAACATATCTAGGCTTTGAGATTGACAGTGTTTCCTAGCAGCTAGCATATTTCATTAGGGTAGCTACCATAGAGACACGTAAGCGACAAAATGTAGATGTTTTCATGGAATGCTCCTATTAGGTAAAAACGACAACCTGAAGGAATTCTTCAAATCATCTTTGAAGATTGTACAAACAGCAGCATTTGTACCAAAAAAACCAGAAACACTAAGCTTGGTAACATAGGAATAAGCCGTTTTATGCGGAATTTAGACAGATACCCATAAACCCTGAAGAAACCCTTCATATTCAGTCTTTCACCTTTGAAACAGCAGCTTTTGTACCTGAAGATAAGGAACACAGTCTGATTAGATAGCTTCTCTTAAACCTGGAACCCTTCACATTCACCTTTTGTAGCAGCTTTTCTACCAGAAGATCAGACACTAAGCCTGGTAAGACAGCTTCTCTTAGTCCTTCCACAATGTCCACGTCTCCCACGTGAACGGCGACAACCCTGAAGCGGTGATGCACGTGTGCAACGTGGCCGCCGAGTGGCGCGCCACCTTCCACAAGGACGTGGTCATCGACATCGTCAGCTACCGCCGCAACGGCCACAACGAGGTCGACGAGCCCATGTTCACTCAACCGCTCATGTACCAGAAGATCAGGAACACTAAGCCTGGTGAGACACTTCACAGGAACCCATCAGATTCCGACCTTCAGAGTCCGACCTTCACCTTTGAAAGGCTGTTCACTTAGCAGCTTTTTTACCAGAAGATCAGGAACACTAAGCCTGGTGAGACACTTCACAGGAACCTTTCAGATTCCGACCTTCAGAGTCCGACCTTCACCTTTGAAAGGCTGTTCACTCAACCGCTCATGTACCAGAAGATCAGGAACACTAAGCCTGGTGAGACACTTCACAGGAACCTTACAGAGTCCGACCTTCACATTTGAAGCTTCTAGCAGAAGATCAGGAACACTAATCCTGGTAAGACACAAGCTAAATGTTGTGTAGCTATCAGGTAAAAACCACATCCTGAAGGAATTCTTCAAATCATCTTTGAAGACTGTTCAAACAGCAGCATTTGTACCAAAAAAATCAGGAACACTAAGCTTGGTAACATAGGAATAAGCCGTTTTATGCGGAATTTAGACAGATACCCATAAACCCTGAAGAAACCCTTCATATTCCGTCTTTCACCTTCGAAACAGCAGCTTTTGTACCTGAAGATAAGGAACACAGTCTGATTAGATAGCTTCTCTTAAACCTGGAACCCTTCATATTCACCTTTTGTAGCAGCTTTTGTACCAGAAGATCAGACACTAAGCCTGGTAAGACTCTCTTAGTCCTTCCACAATGTCCACGTCTCCCACGTGAACGGCGACAACCCTGAAGCGGTGATGCACGTGTGCAACGTGGCCGCCGAGTGGCGCGCCACCTTCCACAAGGACGTGGTCATCGACATCGTCAGCTACCGCCGCAACGGCCACAACGAGGTCGACGAGCCCATGTTCACTCAACCGCTCATGTACCAGAAGATCAGGAACACTAAGCCTGGTGAGATACTTCACAGGAACCCATCAGATTCCGACCTTCACATTTGAAGCTTCTAGCAGAAGATCTGGAACACTAAGCCTGGTAAGATACAAGCTAAATGTTGTGTAGCTATCAGGCAAAAATCAGATCTTGAAGGAACCCTTCATAGCCCGGCCTTCATCTTTTAAGTCAGTTCACAGAGCAGCTTTTGTACCAATAGATCAGGAATAGTTAGCCTAAGATAGGAATAAAAGCAGTTTTTATGTGGCTTTTAGGCGCACACCCATTAACCCTGAAGAAACCCTCCATATTCCGTCTTTCACCTTTGAAATAGCAGCTTTTGTACTTGAAGATAAGGAACACAGTCTGATTAGATAGCCTCTCTTAAACCTGGAACCCTTCACATTCACCTTTTGTAGCAGCTTTTGTACCAGAAGATCAGACACTAAGCCTGGTAAGACAGCCTCTCTTAGTCCTTCCACAATGTCCACGTCTCCCACGTGAACGGCGACAACCCTGAAGCGGTGATGCACGTGTGCAACGTGGCCGCCGAGTGGCGCGCCACCTTCCACAAGGACGTGGTCATCGACATCGTCAGCTACCGCCGCAACGGCCACAACGAGGTCGACGAGCCCATGTTCACTCAACCGCTCATGTACCAAAAGATCAGGAACACTAAGCCTGGTAAGACATTTAACAGGAACCCTTCGGATTCCGACCTTCACAGGAGACCTTCTGAGTCCGACCTTCACAGGAGACCTTCAGAGTCCGACCTTCACAGGAGACCTTCTGAGTCCGACCTTCACAGGAGACCTTCAGAGTCCGACCTTCACAGGAGACCTTCTGAGTCCGACCTTCACAGGAGACCTTCAGAGTCCGACCTTCACAGGAGACCTTCTGAGTCCGACCTTCACAGGAGACCTTCTGAGTCCGACCTTCACAGGAGACCTTCTGAGTCCGACCTTCACAGGAGACCTTCTGAGTCCGACCTTCACAGGAGACCTTCTGAGTCCGACCTTCACAGGAGACCTTCAGAGTCCGACCTTCACCTTTGAAAGGCTGTTCATGCAGCAGCTTTTGTACTAGAAGATCAGGAACACTAAGCCTGGTAAGATGCAAGCTAAATGTTGTGTAGCTGTCAGGCAAAAATCATATCTTGAAGGAACCCTTCATAGTCAGGCCTTCATCTTTTAAGACAGTTTACAGAGCAGCTTTTGTACCAAAAGACCAGGAATGGTTAGCCTGGTAAGATAGGAATAAGCAGTTTTATGTGGCATTTAGGCATACACCCATTAACCCTGAAGAAACCCTTCATATTCCGTCTTTCACCTTTGAAACAGCAGCTTTTGTACCTGAAGATAAGGAACACAGTCTGATAAGATAGCCTCTCTTAAACCTTGCAAGAAACTTCACTGGAACCTTATTCATCTTTTGTAGCAGCTTTTGTACCAGAAGATCAGACACTAAGCCTGGTAAGACAGCCTCTCTTAGTCCTTCCACAATGTCCACGTCTCCCACGTGAACGGCGACAACCCTGAAGCGGTGATGCACGTGTGCAACGTGGCCGCCGAGTGGCGCGCCACCTTCCACAAGGACGTGGTCATCGACATCGTCAGCTACCGCCGCAACGGCCACAACGAGGTCGACGCGCCCATGTTCACTCAACCGCTCATGTACCAGAAGATCAGGAACACTAAGCCTGGTGAGACACTTCACAGGAACCCATCAGATTCCGACCTTCAGAGTCCGACCTTCACCTTTGAAAGGCTGTTCACTTAGCAGCTTTTGTACCAGAAGATCAGGAACACTAAGCCTGGTAAGACACTTCACATGAACCTTACAGAGTCCGACCTTCACATTTGAAGCTTCTAGCACAAAAGTTGCTGTTCAAATGGCAACTTTTGTGCTAGAAGATCAGGAACACTAATCCTGGTAAGATACAAGCTAAATGTTGTGTAGCTATCAGGTAAAAACCACATTCTGAAGGAATTCTTCAAATCATCTTTGAAGACTGTTCAATCAGCAGCATTTGTACCAAAAAACCAGGATCACTAAGCTTGGTAACATAGGAATAAGCCGTTTTATGCGGAATTTAGACATACCCTGAAAAAACCCTTCATATTTCGTCTTTCACCTTTGAAGCAGCTTTTGTACCTGAAGATAAGGAACACAGTCTGATTAGATAGCCTCTCTTAAACCTGGAACCCTTCATATTCACCTTTTGTAGCAGCTTTTGTACCAGAAGATCAGACACTAAGCCTGGTAAGACAGCCTCTCTTAGTCCTTCCACAATGTCCACGTCTCCCACGTGAACGGCGACAACCCTGAAGCGGTGATGCACGTGTGCAACGTGGCCGCCGAGTGGCGCGCCACCTTCCACAAGGACGTGGTCATCGACATCGTCAGCTACCGCCGCAACGGCCACAACGAGGTCGACGAGCCCATGTTCACTCAACCGCTCATGTACCAGAAGATCAGGAACACTAAGCCTGGTGAGACACTTCACAGGAACCTTTCAGATTCCGACCTTCACAGGAGACCTTCAGAGTCCGACCTTCACTTTTGAAAGGCTGTTCATTTAGCAGCTTTTGTACAGTCGACGTCAAAGATATCATTACATTTCAAATGCCAAAAATATATATACACGACTTTAATGTCAAGGCAATAAAGTCGTGTAAATATATTTTTGGCATTTAAACCTCAACGATATCTTTGACGTCGACTGTACTAGAAAATCAGCAACACTAAGCCTGGTAAGATACAAGCTAAATGTTGTGCAGCTATCAGGCAAAAATCAGACCTTGAAGAGACCTTTCATAGTTCGGCCTTCATCTTTGAAGACAAAAAAGACCAGGAACAGTTAGCCTGGTAAGATAGGAATAAAAGCAGTTTTATGTGGCATTTAGGCGCACACCCATCAACCCTGAAGAAACCCTTCATATTCCGTCATTCACCTTTAAAACAGCAGTTTTTGTACCTGAAGATAAGGAACACAGTCTGATTAGATAGCTTCTCTTAAACCTGGAACCCTTCACATTCACCTTTTGTAGCAGCTTTTGTACCAGAAGATCAGACCCTAAGCCTGGTAAGACAGCCTCTCTTAGTCCTTCCACAATGTCCACGTCTCCCACGTGAACGGCGACAACCCTGAAGCGGTGATGCACGTGTGCAACGTGGCCGCCGAGTGGCGCGCCACCTTCCACAAGGACGTGGTCATCGACATCGTCAGCTACCGCCGCAACGGCCACAACGAGGTCGACGAGCCCATGTTCACTCAACCGCTCATGTACCAGAAGATCAGGAACACTAAGCCTGGTGAGACACTTCACAGGAACCTTTCAGAGTCCGACCTTCAGAGTCCGATCGTCACCTTTGAAAGGCTGTTCACTTAGCAGCTTTTGTACAAGAAGATCAGGAACACTAAGCCTGGTGAGACACTTCACAGGAACCCATCAGATTCCGACCTTAGTCCGACCTTCACCTTTGAAAGGCTGTTCATGCAGCAGCTTTTATACTAAAAGATCAGGAACACTAATCCTGGTAAGATATAAGCTAAATGTTGTGTAGCTATCAGGCAAAAATCAGATCTTGAAGGAACCCTTCACAGTCCGGCCTTCATCTTTTAAGACAGGTCACAGAGCAACTTTTGTACCAAAAAAACCAGGAACACTAAGCTTGGTAACACAGGAATAAGCAGTTTTATGCGGAATTTAGACAGATACCCATAAACCCTGAAGAAACCCTACATATTCCGTCTTTCACCTTTGAAACAACAGCTTTTGTACCTGGAGATAAGGAACGCAGTCTGATTAGATAGCCTCTCTTAAACCTAGTAAGAAACTTCACTGGAATCTTATTCACCTTTTGTAGCAGCTTTTGTACCAGAAGATCAGACACTAAGCCTAGTAAGACAGTCTCTCTTAGTCCTTCCACAATGTCCACGTCTCCCACGTGAACGGCGACAACCCTGAAGCGGTGATGCACGTGTGCAACGTGGCCGCCGAGTGGCGCGCCACCTTCCACAAGGACGTGGTCATCGACATCGTCAGCTACCGCCGCAACGGCCACAACGAGGTCGACGAGCCCATGTTCACTCAACCGCTCATGTACCAGAAGATCAGGAACACTAAGCCTGGTGAGACACTTCACAGGAACCTTTCAGAGTCCGACCTTCAGAGTCCGATCGTCACCTTTGAAAGGCTGTTCACTTAGCAGCTTTTGTACAAGAAGATCAGGAACACTAAGCCTGGTGAGACACTTCACAGGAACCCATCAGATTCCGACCTTAGTCCGACCTTCACCTTTGAAAGGCTGTTCATGCAGCAGCTTTTATACTAAAAGATCAGGAACACTAATCCTGGTAAGATATAAGCTAAATGTTGTGTAGCTATCAGGCAAAAATCAGATCTTGAAGGAACCCTTCACAGTCCGGCCTTCATCTTTTAAGACAGGTCACAGAGCAACTTTTGTACCAAAAAAACCAGGAACACTAAGCTTGGTAACACAGGAATAAGCAGTTTTATGCGGAATTTAGACAGATACCCATAAACCCTGAAGAAACCCTCCATATTCCGTCTTTCACCTTTGAAACAACAGCTTTTGTACCTGGAGATAAGGAACGCAGTCTGATTAGATAGCCTCTCTTAAACCTAGTAAGAAACTTCACTGGAATCTTATTCACCTTTTGTAGCAGCTTTTGTACCAGAAGATCAGACACTAAGCCTAGTAAGACAGTCTCTCTTAGTCCTTCCACAATGTCCACGTCTTCCACGTGAACGGCGACAACCCTGAAGCGGTGATGCACGTGTGCAACGTGGCCGCCGAGTGGCGCGCCACCTTCCACAAGGACGTGGTCATCGACATCGTCAGCTACCGCCGCAACGGCCACAACGAGGTCGACGAGCCCATGTTCACTCAACCGCTCATGTACCAGAAGATTAGGAACACTAAGCCTGGTGAGACACTTCACAGGAACCCTTCGGATTCCGACCTTCAGAGTCCGACCTTCACCTTTGAAAGGCTGTTCATGTAGCAGCTTTTGTACTAGAAGATCAGGAACACTAAGCCTGGTAAGATACAAGCTAAATGTTGTGTAGCTATCAGGCAAAAATCAGACCTTGAAGGGACCTTTCATAGTTCGGCCTTCATCTTTGAAGACGGTTCACAGAGCAGCTTTTGTACCAAAAGATCAGGAATAGCCTAAGATAGGAATAAAAGCAGTTTTTATGTGGCTTTTAGGCGCACACCCATTAACCCTGAAGAAACCCTTCATATTCCGTCTTTCACCTTTGAAACAGCAGCTTTTGTATCTGAAGATAAGGAACACAGTCTGATTAGATAGCTTCTCTTAAACCTGGAACCCTTTATATTCACCTTTTGTAGCAGCTTTTGTACCAAAAGATCAGACACTAAGTCTGGTAAGACTGCCTCTCTCAGTCCTTCCACAATGTCCACGTCTCCCACGTGAACGGCGACAACCCTGAAGCGGTGATGCACGTGTGCAACGTGGCCGCCGAGTGGCGCGCCACCTTCCACAAGGACGTGGTCATCGACATCGTCAGCTACCGCCGCAACGGCCACAACGAGGTCGACGAGCCCATGTTCACTCAACCGCTCATGTACCAGAAGATCAGGAACACTAAGCCTGGTGAGACACTTCACAGGAACCTTTCAGATTCCGACCTTCAGAGTCCGACCTTCACCTTTGAAAGGCTGTTCATGTAGCAGCTTTTGTACCAGAAGATCAGGAACACTAAGCCTGGTAAGATACTTTACAGGAACCCATCAGATTCCGACCTTCAGAGTCCGACCTTAACCTTTGAAAGGCTGTTCACTTAGCAGCTTTTGTACCAGAAGATCAGGAACACTAAGCCTGGTAAGACACTTCACAGGAACCCATCAGATTCCGACCTTCACCTTTGAAAGGCTGTTCACTTAGCAGCTTTTGTACCAGAAGATCAGGAACACTAAGCCTGGTGAGACACTTCACAGGAACCCTTCGGATTCCGACCTTCAGAGTCCGATCTTCACCTTTGAAAGGCTGTTCACTTAGCAGCTTTTGTACCAGAAGATCAGGAACACTAAGCCTGGTGAGACACTTCACAGGAACCCATCAGATTCCGACCTTCAGAGTCCGACCTTCACCTTTGAAAGGCTGTTCGTTTGGCAGCTTTTGTACCAGAAGATCAGGAACACTAAGCCTGGTAAGACACTTCACAGGAACCCATCAGATTCCGACCTTCAGAGTCCGACCTTCACCTTTGAAAGGCTGTTCACTTAGCAGCTTTTGTACCAGAAGATCAGGAACACTAAGCCTGGTAAGACACTTCACAGGAACCCATCAGATTCCGACCTTCAGAGTCCGACCTTCAACTTTGGAAGGCTGTTCATTTAGCAGGTTTTGTACCAGAAGATCAGGAACACTAAACCTGGTAAGATGGGGAGGATTTTCGCGAGAATAATCCAACAAAAACAATTTAAAGAGCTGTTTCAAAGAGAAAAAACTATGAGAAAAAAAGTCCTACTAATATTTTCTATCGTTTACCGCACTAAACGAAGGCTTGGAACCGGTTAGAAAAGTACCAGTTAATATCAATTAATTTCGGTTTTATTCCGAACTGTTATAAAAAGCACCAACGTCTTAAGAACTTTATTCTAACATAAATAAACAGGTTTATTTGACAGATACTAATAAATGTCGGGTGGCAAGTTGACAACTTGATCTTCGCAGGAATAAACCAGTTTTTATACTTTATGGTAACGTTTTAACGAATACAACCGAAGTAAAAAGCAAAATTTTGTTTCAAACCGGTTTAAAAATGTAAGCGGTATACGGTAATAGTTATATTGTGACTATGAAATGCTTATGTTTAATATCTATTCCCAGTGCTGGACAAATACGCCGCCCAACTCATCGCCGAAGGCGTAGTGACGGCTGAAGAAGTGAAGGACGTTCGTGACAAATACGAGAAGATCTGCGAAGACGCCTACAACCAGGCGAAGCAGGAAACACATATCAAGTACAAGGACTGGCTGGATTCGCCCTGGTCTGGCTTCTTTGAGGGCAAGGACCCCTTGAAGGTATAGTCTTGCTAATTATTATTAGAACTACATCTAAATTCGAGACACTTGCTAGACGACAACCTTCTAAATTCGTAGGTCCCGAAGGGTATCAAGTATTAATCTTTCTAGGGTTCCTTAGTAAACAAGGAAACCTAATAGTTTCGCCATGTCCGTCTGTCCGTCTTAATGTTTCATTCATTACTAGCGTGTTCACTTACGCCCATTTCAACGTTAGAATAGAATAGAAAGAATATACAGGAACTTTAAATAACTAAGAAATCTGTTGAAGAAAATAACTTTATGAAAAATCATTCCTGAAAAGGCTCCACTCTCACTACAATTACTCTACGCACTCAGCTGTACCATTTTAAAATAAAAAAACCTGCATCATTTCATAATCACGCACTTTCAAAACACAATCTTGGTTTAATCACGAACTTAAAACCCTAAACCCGAATTTCACATACATTTTTAGTTAAAATTATTGATATTTAAAATATATTAACGAACGTGTTTCACGATATGTGTCAAGACGTTAAGTCAGCCGTTTTTGTTTAACTTTTTTTACTTTCAACTGAAGAATGGTATAAAATTACTTCAACTTTACCTTACAGGCAATGACATTAAATAATAAATGGACGCACAGAGCCAAACAAAAAAACCAAGAAAAGTGGCACTAAAAGTCATTTCTATCATGTTTCAGTTGAAGCTAATAACGCTCACTTATAATAAACTATAATAAAAAAAACTCAAAGAATAAAAAACTTTGTGAAGTGAGCAATAAGTGTCAAATTTGCGAACAACACAGCAAAATAGTAGAAACTTTTTATGTTTAAGGAATAATGATGCTATACCGTAAGGTGACCAAATGTCAAATGTCAGGACTGAATAGCGGAGCAAAAGGACCGCAATATTTACTTCTGCAGCCCATTTTTTGGGGCCATTTTTTTGAGCTGTTTGGGGATCCACTTATATATTCTAAATCAATGCTTCTATCCCACAGGTATCCCCAACGGGGGTCGTAGAAGAGACCCTGGTCCACATCGGCAAGCGCTTCTCCGCTCCCCCTCCCAACGCAGCCGAATTCGAGATCCACAAAGGTCTACTCCGTATCCTCAAGTCTCGCATGGAGATGGTCGAGAATCGAACCGTGGACTGGGCTTTGGCTGAAGCTATGGCGTTTGGATCGTTGCTGAAAGAAGGCATTCACGTCAGGCTGTCGGGAGAGGATGTAGAACGAGGAACTTTCTCTCATAGGTGAGTACTATCTGTTTCACGCAAAAAAGGCAGAATAGATGCGGAAGTCTGGATAAACTCACTAAAGGTCAGTACTAGATGGTACAACCAATTGACCATATTTATGCAGAAAACGAGCAAAAAAAAAAAAACCAGAAAGCCAAACTCAATCTGTTGCTTAAGTCAGATTGACAAAAAATGAGTAGTTGGTTGTTTTTTGTAAATGGTCAATTGGAACCCTTGGTCTCTCGTAACATGTGTTATAGTTACACTAAATCACCATAGAAATCTATTATTACTGGTCATTGCAACACAGTTCTAGACAGCAAAAAATGCTTTGTTGACAGGGTTATAATGACTCTGTTACCCCTTTATTCAGGCGCTAAGAATTGTTTTTCCCTTTCGCTCTTATGGACATATTGATAAGGCCGAGGGTCAAACACTACTTAGCGGCTTGCTAAGTTAGCAGACGCTTATGAAAGAGGTTACCTTGTAAACCACATTGTAAATGCAATAAAGATTGATTATTGAGTGGCCCGAGTCTACTCCGTATACTCAAGTCTCGTATGGAGATGGTCGAGAATCGAACCGTGGACTGGGCTTTGGCTGAAGCCATGGCGTTTGGATCGCTGCTGAAGGAAGGCATTCATGTCAGGCTGTCGGGAGAGGATGTAGAACGAGGCACTTTCTCTCATAGGTGAGTACTATCTGTAATCACGCAAAAAGGCAGAATGGATGCGGAAAAAAAGTCTGGATAAACTCACTAAAGTAAGGTCAGTACAAGATGGCACACAATATCGTCGGCTGACAAGCAAAACTCACTATAAAAACTGTCACTACTCTTAGCAACCTCTTATGTCAGTATTGAATCAGAACTTAGATACGATCTCTATTTCAAGTAGGTATTTGTTACTTAGTGAGTTTTGGTTGTCAACCGACGATATTTATTCAGAAGACGACCAACTTCGATTTCTCTCAATGCAGAAAGCCAAACTCAATGTGTTAAAGCTTAAGTCAGATTGACAAAAATGAGTTAGTCGCTTTTTGTAAAACTATGGTCAATTGGAACCTTTGGTATCTCGGAACCTGTGTTATAGTTACACTAAATCATCATGGAAATCTATTATTACTTGTCATTACAACACAGTTCTAGACAGCAAAAAAATGCTTTGTTGACAGGGTTATATTACTCTGTTACCCCTTTATTCATAAACGTCTAACAAGCGCTAAGAATTGTTTGTCCCTTTCGCTTTTATGGACATATTGATAAGGCCGAGGGTCAAACAGTACTTAGCGGCTTGCTAAGTTAGCAGACGCTTATGAAAGAGGTTACCTTGTAAACCACATTATAAATGCAATAAAGATTGATTATTGAGTGGCCCGGGTTTACTCCGCATACTCAAGTCTCGTATGGAGATGGTCGAGAATCGAACCGTGGACTGGGCTTTGGCTGAAGCTATGGCGTTTGGATCGCTGCTGAAAGAAGGCATTCACGTCAGGCTGTCGGGAGAGGACGTAGAACGAGGCACTTTCTCTCATAGGTGAGTGCCTGTTATCACGCAAAAAAGGCAGGATGCGGAAAAAAGTCTGGATAAACTCACTAAAGTAAGGTCAGTACAAGATGGCACACCATATCGTCGGCTGACAAGCAAAACTCACTATAAAAGTCACTACTCTTAGCAACCTCTTATGTCAGTATTGAATCAGAACTTAGATACGATCTCTATTTCAAGTAGGTATTTGTTACTTAGTGAGTTTTGGTTGTCAACCAACGATATTTATTCAGAAAACGACCAACTTCGATTTTTGTCAATGCAGAAAGCCAAAGTCAATGTGTTAAAGCTTAAGTCAGATTGACAAAAATGAGTAGTTGGTCGCTTTTTGTAAAACTATAGTCAATTAGAACCCTTGGTCTTTTGGAACCTGTGTTATAGTTACACTAAATCATCATAGAAATCTGTTATTATTTGTCATTGCTACACAGTTCTAGACAGCAAAAAAATGCTTTGTTAACAGGGTTATAATGACTCTGTTACCCCTTTATTCATAAACGTCTAACAGGCGCTAAGAATTGTTTGCCCTTTCGCTCTTATGCACATATTGATAAGGCCAAGGGTCAAACAGTACTTAGCGGCTTGCTAAGTCAGCAAACGCTTATGAAAGAGGTTACCTTGTAAACCACATTATAAATGCAATAATGATTGAGTGGCCCGGGTTTACTCCGCATACTCAAGTCTCGTATGGAGATGGTCGAGAATCGAACCGTGGACTGGGCTTTGGCTGAAGCCATGGCGTTTGGGTCGTTGCTGAAAGAAGGCATTCATGTCAGGCTGTCGGGAGAGGATGTAGAACGAGGCACTTTCTCTCATAGGTGAGTGCCTGTTATCACGCAAAAAAGGCAGGATGCGGAAAAAAGTCTGGCTAAACTCACCAAAGTAAGGTCAGTACAAGATGGCACACCATATCGTCGGCTGACAAGCAAAAGTCACTATAAAAACTGTCACTATACTACTATATACTACTCTTAGCAACCTCTTATGACAGTATTGAATCAGAACTTAGATACGATCTCTATTTCAAGTAGGTATTTCTTACTTAGTGAGTTTTTGTTGTCAACCGACGATATTTATTCAGAAAACGACCAACTTCGATTTTTGTCAATGCAGAAAGCCAAACTCAATGTGTTAAAGCTTAAGTCAGATTGACAAAAATGAGTAGTTGGTCGCTTTTTGTAAAACTATAGTCAATTAGAACCCTTGGTCTCTTAGAACCTGTTATAGTTACACTAAATCATCATAGAAATCTATTATTACTTGTCATTACAACACAATTCTAGACAGCAAAAAAAATCTTTGTTAACAGGGTTATATTACTCTGTTACCGCTTTATTCATAAACGTCTAACAGGCTCTAAGAATTGTTTTTCCCTTTCGCTGTTATGGATATATTGATAAGGCCGAGGGTCAAACAGTACTTAGCGGCTTGCTAAGTTAGCAGACGCTTATGAAAGAGGTTACCTTGTAAACCACATTATAAATGCAATAAAGATTGATTATTGAGTGGCCCGGGTCTACTTCGTATCCTCAAGTCTCGTATGGAGATGGTCGAGAATCGAACCGTGGACTGGGCTTTGGCTGAAGCTATGGCGTTTGGATCGCTGCTGAAAGAAGGCATTCACGTCAGGCTGTCGGGAGAGGATGTAGAACGAGGCACTTTCTGTCATAGGTGAGTGCTATCTGTTATCACGCAAGGCAAAATGGATGCGGAAAAAAGTCTGGATAAACTCACTAAAGGTCAGTACAAGATGGTACAACCAATTGACCATATTTATGCAGAAAACGACCAACTTCGATTTTTGTCAATGCAGGAAGCAGGTGAGTGCTATCTGTTATCAGGCAAAAAAGACAGGATGCGAATTCTCTGCTAAAAGTATCCTATAGTTAAAATAGGCATAATGACTGGCAAGTTAAATCAGCATCTTTTTTCGAACTGTCAAAACGATCACCACTATGGAATTTTATATAAAGTACTCAAAAGTGACGTCACGTTTGAGTACTGCCAAATTACCTACTTTTTTAAGTTCTTTTCAATTTATTAAATAGAGGTTCTGTAAAAAAATACTGCAATCTACATCTTTTAAACAACCAGCATGTTTAAAATTTTATTTAAAAAGTACACTTAACAAATAACATTCAATTAATACATTAAAATATAAAAATAAATGGTAGATTTTACATTAAAATGTCGTCCAAAATAAGCATGCACAGCAAAATTTACTACAAAGCATAGGTAATTTCACCAGAGTTGAGGTGAATGATTACACACACATCCAAATGGAGTATTCATTGCAAAAAAATGTAGTTAATGAATGAATGACTTTCATCGAAATATTAAAGCAAATCCCTTGAACAAACTTTTTGTTCAATCTTTCAGTTGCAATTGGGTTTGTTGTCAGTACGAAACTAGAACACGAATTTCAAATTCCCCGTGTGTTTACATGATATTTTGATGTGTGCGTGACCTCAACTCTCGTGGAACTATCTATACGAGTAATAACTTTAAAATAAAATCTGTAAAATAGCTGTCAAAGTAAAATTTTGATTGCACTTTTAGGCACTCGTTAGTGTATGCAACTTAGCCGTTGAATCATCATAATCATCATCATCATATCAGCCGAAAGACGTCCGCTGCTGAACATAGGCCTCCCCCAAAGATTGCCACAATGATCGGTCCTGCGCCACCCGCATCCAGCGGACTCCTGCGACCTTCACCAGGTCATCGGTCCACCTTGTGGGGGGCCTACCCACGCTACGCCTTCCGGTACGTGGCCGCCACTCAAGAACCTTCCGCCCCAACGGCCATCGGTTCTACGCGCAATGTGCCCCGCCCACTGCCACTTCAGTTTAGCGATTTGGAGGGCTATTTCAGTTATATTGATTTAAACTTTCACGATTATCACTCATATTTTAAAGACAAACGGGTCTTAATCGCGTAAACTTACGTTTAATTATATCCTGACGTTTCGGGCATGACGTTACACCCGTGGTCGCAGGCAGACTCCCTGCCTGCCTGCCTGCGACCACGGGTGTAACGTCATGCCCGAAACGTCAGGATATAATTAAACGTAAGTTTACGCGATTAAGACCCGTTTGTCTTTAAAATATGTGCTATTTCAGTTACTTTGGTTCTGCTGCGGATGGTCTCATTTTTAATCCGATCACGCAGAGAGACTCCTAGCATAGCCCTCTCCATATCCGTTGAATGGTTTTAACTAAATAATGTTTGCAGGCATCACGTGCTCCATCACCAGAAGGTGGACAAAGCCACGTACTGCCCGCTAGCACACCTGTACCCCGACCAGGCTCCCTACACCGTCTGTAACAGCTCACTCTCAGAGTATGGTAAGCTCCGAAAAATTTTTAGTAAGTACATAAGCAAGGATCGGACAAACGCCCGTCATTCTGAAAACATAACCCTGTTCCTTACAGTAGAGACTTCCTTATCTTATGATGTTAACTTATTTTATTTTATAAGATATTTTTTTGATAATATTTAATAATTTTACTTGTACACAATATGATCGTGAATTTTAGAACCATAAACGATATTGAATTTCGATTTATTTATTGTATAATATCTTCGGTTACTACGATAATTATTCATGAAATAAAACTATTTCAACGGATTATGTATATCGCGTTTACTAATTAATTTTACTTAAATAGTTTACTGGTCACAATCAGGATTATGTACAACTTGTACAAGTAAGAAAGAGTTGGAATCGCCTAAATAAATACTTTGTGTTAGTGCTATTAAAAAAACATCATTATTAAATAAAATATGTTAACATCATAAGATAAGGAAGTCTCTACTGTACGGAACAGGGTTATGTTTTCAAAATGACGGGCGTTTGTCCGATCCTTGTACATAAGGTCGCCTTTGAGTGGAGGCCTCAAGGTGGAAAACGAGCTCGTGGTCGCCCTCTACACACATGGAAAAGAAGCGTGGAGAGCGAATTGCGAGCCGTAGGTCTGACCTGGAGCGAAGCCAAGAAGGTTGCTCGAGACAGGAAAGCGTGGAAGGATCTTGTGGAGGCCCTATGCACCTCCGGGGTGCCCTAGGAATTACAACAACAACATAAGGTGCCTTTTTTAGGGTTCCGTAGCCAAAATGGCAAAAATGGAACCCTTATAGATTCGTCATGTCCGTCTGTCCATCTGTCACAGCCGATTTACTCGGAAACTATAAATGCTACAGTAACGAAATTTGGTAAGGATATGTGTTGTATGAACCGCTACAGGATTATGATACTAAATTAAAAAAAAAACCATTGGGGTGGGGGTCCTACATACATGTAACTGAGGGATAGAAAAAAATTTTTAGTTGTATATAAGCGTGTGGGGTATTTAGGCTCTAGTGCGAGAAGTGGCTCATTTTATCTGTACTAAAAAACGTCGTACGAGACACGTGCAAAAAGGAAATTCGTAACTCGTGTCGATTTAAAACATTTACTAGATAGCATGGCACACAAATTGACCTTAATGACCCTGTTTACAAAGGGATGTACAGTCACCATCAGATAATATGTCGTAGTGTCCGGAACGCTACGATATATCTAATGGCGACTGTACCTGTACCGGGTTCGAAAGCACTTATTCTTTGGTTATGGTAATGCTTTACGTATTTTAATATAGCTTCTCACTATAAGTTCAATTAAGGCTTGTGTTTTGGATGAAAAGTAGAAGAAAAACAATTTATTTTGTTATACTCTACCAGCTACCATGATGAAGGAATAAGTCCTCTCGCCGCGATTCGGACCCGAAACCTTTAGGTTCTTAGTCAAAGACCAACCAAGCTACGGAGGTCAATAATCAACAATACAGCTACGGTAACAAGCTAATAGTTATTTATGTGGCTGGCGCATAATAAGAGACATTAAACATGAGTGTGGTTTTATGAAACGAGCCGTAGGCGAGTTTCATAATAAGATCACACGACTGTTTAATGCCTAATTATGTACAGTCACATACATAACTTTATCTACATGCTTATCATAAGTTTAGAATGATAATTTACCTTTATTTACATTGATATCCACTAAGTAAAATACCTCTAAATATAACAATTGAAATCAGTTGAAATTTACTCAATTTGTGTAAGAATATCCCTACAATAAATATGTATTGAAAAGAAAAACAAAAAGAAGTAGACTTTATAATGTTAACATTAATGTACTGACACCGATACTTTAATGTTAATATTATGATGCACTGAACTTTAGTGTTAACATTAAGATACAGCCACAGACACCGGTTTCTTAATATAGGTCATTACATTACCGCTTCTGAATATATAATAGGATAATTATGATATGGAAGTAGATAAAAGCTAAAAAAGAAGCCGTATATACAAAGGAGTATGTTTGTGATTTTTTTCTTTTAGAAAGTAAAAAATGTGGTCTTCCACTTTTCGACTTTATTACCACTGAATAAAGTCGAACGGGGGTAAACTTGTTTTTTTATAGAAGATGCGAATGATGTAAGCAAATCTTGTATATAAAGTATGCTTTATTCACAATGTACGTTATTGAAATCTATGTGTTATTTAATCAACTCTTTATTCGAAACTATCATAACAATGAAATACTGCTAAATCATGAATATGTTTTTGAACAGTTTGTTCACATTGTTCGTAACTTCTATAAAATACAGACATAGATTACATTTATCGCTTACTTTACTTGAGAAATTAACAGATTTAATAATCTTTAGCCAACCTGCTTGTTAGTAGAAAAAAGGCATCAAATTCCAATTTTCT
Organism: Thaumatotibia leucotreta; assembly: GCA_025490895.1. Classification (NCBI taxonomy): domain Eukaryota; kingdom Metazoa; phylum Arthropoda; class Insecta; order Lepidoptera; family Tortricidae; genus Thaumatotibia; species Thaumatotibia leucotreta. The sequence goes on along the minus strand of JALPQI010001217.1, from coordinate 11,611 downwards.
TAAGGGAGCCAACTCTTCCCGCGTACAGACGTGATGATTAGTTGTGTTGACTTGTAACATTGGTGTTATAAATAAATATTTGTATTTGTACCTATAGGATAAATTGTTAGTAACGGGTTGGCTTAAAGTAGTGAGAATTTTTATATTTCAAAACATATAAATATAGGCAAAAGCTATTGGTTTATTGGATTTGTAATCATAAAGTAGAGTATATTAGACATTATATAAAAATAAATTAACACAGCATATGAAGTTCCCACCTCTGATTTGTGTAACTGTCTTCTAACCCTGCACGTTATGCTTTGGACAACATTTAAGTACATTTTTGGAAGTGTCTTTTTATAACTAGTTTTAATTATTTTGGTAAATTACATTTGGATCAAACAAAAGTCATCCTTTACAATATCAATTCACATAGTAGGCAATTAAAATCTCCTACGAATCGAGTTTTACGGACGTTTTAATATAGGCATGTTTCGGTAAATCTGTATGCAATGTCGGTTTTCACTCATTTGAGGTGGCCGTGGAAAAGCTACTAAATGTTGCCAGCCCGCCACATGTTATTAAGTTTCAGGAAACAACAACTTCTTAGTAATTTCTAAATACCTTTGAATGTATGTAGAGATATGTGAGAACTCGATTCAAGAATGGATTAATATTTCAAATGAAATTCCGGGAATAATGAACGAGAGTATTTTTGAAAGTTGTCCAAAGTATTGTGCACGTTCATGAGAAAGCTAGGTACTTAAAGAAGAAAACCGGGCATTTATTATTATTAAAGGCTGTGCAGCTTATGTCCAATATCCTCTAGTTTGTGATTATAAAATCGATAATCCAAAGCTTTTTGCTATTATTTTTATTTTATTAAAAATGTAAATTCTCATTACTTTAAGCCAACCCGTTAACTGGCCACTTTATATGTATAAAAATGAACTCTATGTTATTATAATTAGAATTCATTTTGGAAAATGGAGAGTTATTGTCATTAAAGTCATTGTCATCAGTAGGTATCGGAGCTTTCATCGCACGGTAAGACTAATTGCAAGCTATAGAGTCGACATTTGCCATAAATCTAAAATCATATTCATACTCATACTCACTTATTCAATTTCGGTCGGCGGTCATGTCGTGTCATAAATACAAAACATAAATGAATTTATCTGGACTTAGTTGAAATCAAAACCAAAATATAATTTCGGAAATTGAATATTATATCTTTTAATTGGTTGATAGTTCCATGGAACATTAACTTATCGGAATAAGAGCTTCAAAGTCCTGATATGCCATATTATATATATTATCATTTTCATAGTTACAATTATAAAATGAGTAAATAACTGCGACTTTTTCCATATTGTCTGGGGTGAATTCAAATTGCTCTGAATTTACCATAGCGATTTATGCGTATAATGACACTAATGACTATAAGAAAATAAGGCGATGTATAAAAATGACTACTTGTATAATTTCGTCCCAATATAATTTTGACATAGTATAAAAATATCCACATTTACGTTAGACGGAATATAAAAAAGTTGGGGTATAAAAATGACGGAAATTGTATTCCTTCCGTCCGTTACGTGAGAGTAGAAAATTTTATACAATAATTTTAGTAATTTTTATGTTTTGACGTTATTAATTTTAAACGTTACTGGCTTTTTAATACTCAGGACTCCTGAGTATTAAAAAGGAGTACTAATTTTTTAGAGTGATCATTTTTATGCGTCGTCATATTTACTTACAGTCAATCGAAACATAAACCACAGGTTTTGTCAAGTAAATATAGTACTCTTCTTTGAGCTTATTTTTTTTAGCTGGTCTGGGAAACTTTAATTAATCGTGGTTTTCTATCCAGTTTTGTATATAGCTTGAAGTTCTAGTGGATTTTCTTTGATGAAGAATACTATTGATATGTTTCAAAATAAGTGTATGTCTCTTCAATTGTATGTCTCAGTTGTACTTCACAACTCAAGCATACTATTGCAGATTTTTGATAGTTATATTGTAAATCATTGTGTGGCTCTATCCACGCCAAAATTGCAGCTACTTCTGGGTTAGGTATAACTAATTATGGAATTTTCCACAACGTATTTACCACTTACAGATACAAATACCGCTATGTTTGCAACCACCACTGACTGACACTGATACGTTATGACTGCCAGCAAACATACTAATCAATTTTATTAGCGGTCAGTACTCCTTTATAAATCATTTTCAGCGATGTAGTTTGTATAATTGTAAATGTTGAAATATTCAAGTCATAGAATTGTAATCTTATATAGAAAAAAAAATTGGGTATTGAAATACGTAATAACGTATGCACGACCGCTATAAAGGCATTTTAAGATAAATTAAATAATGAGTATGAGTATGCATAATATTTTAAATTTATGGCGAATGTCGACTCCATAGCTTCCTATTAGTCTTACCGTGCGATGGAAGCTCCGATGCCTAGTCATCAGATTGACATGACACATCGTTTTAAAATGGATTCTAACTATAAGCCCATAAAGTTAATTTTTATATAGTTATAGGCTAGTTACTAGCAATTTACCCTATTTCGAATTAGCCGCCTTTTTCACTGACAAACTGACCAGAGTATAAATCGAGATTTCGATAATTTCTTTGTTTAAAGTATTAAATAATTTTCCACAGGTGTACTCGGCTTCGAAGTAGGCTACTCCGTGACCAACCCCAACGCCCTCGTTCTATGGGAGGCGCAATTCGGCGACTTCAACAACGTGGCCCAATGCATCATTGATCAGTTCATCTCGTCCGGGCAGGCCAAGTGGGTTCGGCAGTCCGGCATCGTGTTACTACAGCCACATGGAATGGAGGGCATGGTATGTAATAATTAGGGTTAGGAATTTTGGTGGCATTAGGTGGACAGAGAACAGTGGAGTCGTTGCTCAAATTATTTATGATTGATTGAATAATTAATTAATCAGAAATAATAAATATATATTTTCTTTATACAGGGTTTCGCCAATTTTAAGTATTAAATAATTTCATCTTTAATATTCGACTACCTATGAATTGAAGTTCAATCATTCTTTGTAATGCTTATGATTATTCTATAATAGTTACGGTCTTCGAGAGAACTAGGACCTTAAAAATTAAATAAATAAGTATACCAACATTTTTAGTTGAAAATTAATATTTTTCTATTTTCTCAAAAATAAAATTCAAATTATTTATTTAAATTCCTTGATAAATCCAGCTTGAAATTAATATTTCGTTATTATTTTATAAGTTAATCATTTATTCAAGTTGTAAAATGTTTGTAACATCGACTCCACTGCTCTATGTTCAATAAATGCCACCAAAATCCTAACCCTAGTAATAATAATAATAAAAAATAAAATGTTTATTTTACTTTCACAATTTTCAACTTACAGCTAGTGATTGGAACCTCCTTTTAAGCTTAAAAATAGCTTGTGCCAGGAGGTACCGCTCTTCCATTTCTACAGATTGTTACCAAACATTGTGGTAATGATATGAATGTAAATGTAAATTTTAATTTCTATAGTATATATATTTATATAAACAACTGAGCCAGTAATGTATGAAAGCATTCAAAATCCATATTGATACTTCGCCAGTCCGGCGTCGTACTGTTACAGCCACATGGCATGGAGGGCATGGTATGTAAGACAAGACAAGACAAGACATTTATTAATATTAATCATACACCGTCAATAACATAGTAAACATACATTTAAATCATTTCATCACAATAATATACAATTCCATAAATAAATAAATTAACAAAATAAATATTTATTATTCGTAACAATTATTATTCGTCTAGAAATTCATTAACGGCGTAATAGGCCTTTGAGATGCAATACATTTTGAGGCATTTTAGAAAACGTCGCTCTGTTTCATTGGTTCTGATTGGCTCAGGTATTTTATTATATATCTTAGCACCCATTACACCGAGAGACTTGCCAGTTTTCTGCAGCCTATGCACCGGGACAGCCAATGCTGGATTCCTTCTAGGGAAATTACTCCTTATTGTGGGAAACTCGTTTGGATTCCTTCTCACATACTTACCAACCTCGAAAATATAGAGAGAAGGAACTGTCAATATGCCGAGCTTCTCATAATGTTTCCTGGCTGACTCATCCGGAGGAACACCACAGATAAGGCGAATCACTTTCTGTACCCACACTACAGTCCACTGCTGGGCTCTGGGAGACCAGTTCATCTCGTCCGGGCAGGCCAAGTGGCCGCCAGTCCGGCATCGTGTTACTACAGCCGCATGGTGAGGGCATGGTATGTACCCACACTACAGCCCACTGTTGGACGTAGGCCTGTCCTTCGAAGTAAGAGAGCCCTTTAACATTTGTTCATATTAAAACTACCACGGGCCTCAGAGTTAGTGTTAATATTAATAAAGACTGTAGTTGTTTATTTTAATTTTATGACTAGCTTTATCATTACTGGACTATCGAGTATAAAAGACTACCGAGTTTTTTAAGTCGTGAGTAGAGTTCTTCTTCGAGGCTTACTAAGTGTTGCATATGAAGTTTAAGCTCTAAGATGAAATAAAAAAAACAATGTATAATGGTCAGAATAAGCAGAAGGTATTACGATAAAAGTGCGATAAAATGAAGTTCGAAACGAGTGGCGATAAATTAAAAACACTACCGAAAGGATGGCCTTGCGAAGTTTTGAGCTGACATAAAATGAATCACTTCTCGCACTAGCACGTGAAAAAGCACCATTATGTACTGAAAAATAAGTATTTTTATTTTTTTTCTTTTTGAAGAGTATATATCTTTATATTTTACGGCAAATGGGTCTTAATCACTGGCAGTGGATGTTTGCCTTCGACCACGGGTGTAACGTCATGCCCGAAACGTCAGGATAAAATTAAACGTAAGTTTACGCGATTAAGACACGTTTGTCGTTAAAATATGAGTGATAATCGTGAAAGCATAAATCAATATTTAGACATAAGACATATGAAATCAATCATCATCATCATTATTATCATCAGCCTATGATAGTCCACTGCTGGACGTAGGCCTCTCCTATTAACTATGCGTTTAAACGCATTAGGAGGGAAACGCCCATAATCGCCACGCTGGGCATGCGGATTGGCGATCGCAGTAATGTGTCCACTATGATGACGCTGCTGCCCATCATCAATCTTTTATCAAATAGTGGTCAGTGACACTTCAATCCCTTAGTCGACTCTTACGACTCCCGCAGGAGGAGTTGGGGTGGTGACAAATATATTCTTACTGCCGTCACCACACGGCTATAGTATATAATCAATATAGTATATAATAACGGGTGATAACAAAAAAATGAGGATTGATTCAGAGGCGTAAAAAATATATCTTGTTTATTATTTTTAATGATTGGATGTCCTTAGGCTATTTACACGTAACGGCTATTTACGACACCATTAATAGAATTTAAGATACGGTTCATGGTAAGATTTTCGTCAAATGTTAAACCCAATGTCTGGACAAGAGTGTTGGACGGCTTCTTTTTTTCTCTTGGGTACATATGTTTTGACCCATTTACACAACTGCACAAAAATTTCAAATTTCCAATTGTTTAAATACTAAATTAATACATTAATGCAAAAAAATCTCCCATACAACAAGATGGTGAAAAATATTTGAGGTTTTGGATTTCCACTCCTTGATGAAATTAACCATTTTTTTCTATAATTTCAAGTCATCCAGTAAGACTGTGAAGAAAAAAATATTTTTACAGATCAAAGTATTCTGGTTTTCTTTTCGTCTTGCTACATTCTAAACCAATGTTTTTAAAACATCAACAAGCATGGGAGCCATGTAAAAACTTATTTTTTTTTATGGCAACTCGTGGGCTGGTGGAATCATAATGATTAAAATTACAATTCTGTTTGTTTAGTCTTTCCTTGGTCATTATGTTTTCTGATTTGCTGTTACCATTTCTGTAAGCTGTTGCCAGGGATGTAAGGATTCTATAAGGAGAGGATAAGCAAACACTTTTATTAATGAAATTTCCCTATTTACTTAGATTTCTTCTATGTTTAAGTTTGAAATTTAAATATGTCCAAGACATTTTTTACAGTTTATTCTTTCAACTCCATTTCGTCAAAAACGGAAATACTTTAAAAAATTAAGAAAGCTAATTTTAAGAACCTCTGAGATATCGCTACAAGTTCATGAACAAACTATGTCATTTATGTGACTAGTTTAATTTTGAGGTCTAGGGAATATGATTCTCATTTTTTTGTAATCACGCGTTATATCTTGATCTGTGTAATTGTCTATTGTCGCTGACGATGTGTTTGTTGGGCAGGGCCCCGAGCACTCGTCCGCTCGCCTGGAGCGCTTCCTGCAGATGAGCTCCGACGACCCGGACTACATGCCTCCGGAGAGCAACGACTTCGAAGGTGAGTTTTACAGGGTGATCCAAATGGGTATACCAATAGATTATTCTTAGCCATGAAAACGATAGAAAAGTGCTAGATTCTAGATATTTTACATTGATTATTCGTAAGTTCTATAAAAATGAAGTATGCATTCACGGTGTCTCCCGAGTCACTAAAAACCTCGCGCACACACTGATGGTTTTTGGGAGTAAATAGCAAAGTAAACTATGAGAAACAGTGTAAATGAAGATCATATATTTTGGGATGTGACACACACGGAAGACAATCGACGGGTAGACAGCGTCTTATTATATTCTTGTTTTCTATTCTATAAACAAGTAAGTTCGGTTTACCAAGAAGGTTCCAACACTGGCCCTTAAACCAAACAATCTTGTTTCACAAACTAATTCGTCATACACTTTAAAATACTAGTTACAAAAACTTTATAAAAACTCCATATACTGAACTTACGCTACAACATTCAAGTTCAGTTATCAACATGACACATTTTAATTAAATGAACATTTTCTAAAATAATAACCAGTCTATTCATTTTATGTAATTACTATCATGTTAACTTAAACCAAAAAAAAAACAATGATGGTAACTACACGAATAAAGTGTACAACATAATATACCTATGCCTGTAACATGAGCTGTCTCATAAACATATTGTGTTTAACTTTACACAACGGCTTCGTCAGTAAATCTGCCAACATCTCATTAGTACTTAGATACTTAATAACAATCGTATTATTGTTAACAAGTTGCCTAATAAAGTGATGCCGTATATCAATATGTTTTGTCCTAGCATGATGTAAAGAGTTCTTACACAATCTTTGTGCCGATTCATTGTCATTGTAAATAGTGGGCACAATGTCCTTATTAGTAATTTCTTTTAGAAACGTACGAATAAACAGACCCTCTTTACATGCGTCAGACAGTGAATAGTATTCGGCTTCGGTGGAGCTGAGACTAACTGCGTCTTATTATATTCTTGTTTTCTATTCTATAAACAAGTAAGTTCGGTTTACCAAGAAGGTTCCAACACACACCATGACGTCGATTTCTTGTAAAAAGAAAAACGGCATTCATACACTTGCGAAAATATGTGTACTCCGCCCAGGTTTCGAACCTGGGCCCGGTCCATCGTTATTTTTTCTACCGCGAGCTCTTTTAATCCTCATTAGCAGAAAAAAGTGTCCTGAAAATTCCATACAATTTTTGTCTTCCACTGAGTTCAGGTCCAAGAAAGTGTATGAAAAATAGTAACTTCATGTATTTTTTTTTTGAGACATTTTTATTTTTATCAGGAACGAAAGAGCTCGAAATTCGAGTAGAAAAAATGTAAAAACACAAAACTTGGAAAATTAAAAAAACGACAACAAAATAAATATATTAAACTTATAAAAAGCGAAAATTTTCGGGTAGGTGCGAAAAACAGTGACAAGCAGCTGATAAACGTAAATATTAATTTAATAATATTATTGGACAAAAAACTACAATTTATTCAATAAATAACAAAAATAAGTGTAAATATTTACATACATTGTGGGCAAGTTCCATCGATGTCTATATAGAAAGTTTGCTGTAGCACCTGCCGGCGACCTTACTACACTGCATTTGGACTTTGAACTTTGGTAACACTGTTCAGTATGAGTTCACTGGAGGAAATTTCAAAAGCACAGAGCTCCTTGGAGGCTCTAATGTCAAAAGGGTTTGCAGAACTTGAGGCTTCACTGCAGGCCGCCACCCCCATGCCTGACACAATTTCCACACTAAAAGCCGAACTTAACAAATTTAAAGATATCACCTCGACCTTGCTCAATGTAATTGGGCAACAGATAACAGCACTTAGCAACTCAGTGGACAATCTTGAGATGCGGCACCGTCGAAAATATTTGTTATTGGGAGGTGTGTCTGAGTCCACCAATGAAAATGTTGTTGAGATGGTAGTTGCCATATGCCGGGATAAGCTAGGGCAAGCCGAGGTGTCGCCGTCATCATTCTCTGCCTGCCACAGGCTTGGACCAGCAGTCACAGGACGTTCCCGTTCTATTCTGGTGCGCTGTAATGATACATTAACGAGGGACACTCTCTGGAAGAAGAAGACTCAGTTGAAGGGCTCCCGTATTGTGATGTCTGAGTTTCTAACACGTCGCCGGCAAGCAGTGTTCCTCGAAGCCCGCAGGCATTTCGGCATTCGAGGTGTCTGGACATTGGAAGGTACTATCTTTATTAAACCATCCAACGGCAAGATTTATCGCGTGGTTACGGGTGAACAGCTCCAAAAACTTATAAATGAGCATCCATCTCCAGCCCCGGCGTCAACGCAGGGACATGAGGAAGCAGCGGCGCCAAGGGCTGGGCCGGCGGAGAGCACTGGGGTGAAGCATACGAAGCCAGCTGAACCGTCACGATACCCCAAAAGGACGAAATAAGCATCATTCCGTTCCATTTTGTATCTTCCTTATTAGTTAACGATTTCATTTTTGCTTAAAATGTACCCGTTTTCAATTTTAAGTGATTTTTTTGTCTACCGGTAAAATTATTGATTTATGTTTAACTATTATCGATTTTTCTTTAGTGACAGCCTGGGGTAAATCTAAATGACATGACAACTTTGACAAGTGACATTGTACTGGAACGTTCCGTTTCTCGTAGCATTTTTTTTTTCTTTTTTATACTATATTATTACAAAATTTAAAGTGCATATAATATTTACATTTGCCCCATGGATTTTATTTTACTTTACTTATCAATGTAAAAAACATTGCATAACTTGATTTTTCTATATGTTTTAACAATTGTTTGCCTTTTCTGGCTACTATTAGTTTTATATTTAAAATGTACTGTGTAGTGCATTTGTGCTGGTCGGCCGGCAGGCTAAACGGACTAGTAAATTTAGTAGCATATAATTTAATATTTAGTTTTTATATATTATATAACTTAATAATATTATTATATATTTATATTATATGTCTTTTGATGGATCTAATGATTCCTTTTACTCAGCTTGTGACTTGTCGACTTCATTTCATTCGACTGATGAACTGCTTGAAACCGAGACCCTTGGTTCTTTGATGAGGAATGAATTCCAGAGGCACCCCAATCTTTTTAACGTTTGCCATATTAACGCTCAAAGCATTTGTAGCCATTTTAATGATTTTTTAGACACTTTTACTTCCTGTGATATTCATGCTATTCTCGTTAGCGAAAGTTGGCTTAAACCTGAAATTCCTTCAACATGTTGCAGCCTTCCGGGGTTTATCTTACTGCGTAATGACCGCACAGGCAAGCGCGGTGGAGGGGTGGCAATCTATCTTCGTTCTGATATCCCCTATAAGATTGTAAAGATCTCGCCCTCCCTTTATTCCAGCTCGATGGAATTTCTGATCATTGAGGTAAAGTTAAGAGGAGTTTGCCTCATTCTAGGTGTAATCTATTGTCCACCTACTATAGACTACTTTACAGCTTTCGACGACCTTCTATCCGAGGTGGGCTCGGAGTGCACACATCATATAATTATGGGCGATCTTAACACAGACTTACTGAAGGATAACTTTAGGTCACGACAGCTGAGATCGGTTTCAGAAGCAGCGGACTTTTCTTTGGTGCCTCTTCAGGCAACTCACCACAATGCTGACTCGCCCGACTCGTGGTTAGACGTGATCATGACGTCTTCTATGGACAATGTAGTCAAATCTGGCCAATTATTAGCACCTGGGTTCTCACATCACGACCTTATTTATTTGACGTACAAGGTTAAACCGCCAAAACTGAAGCCAGTAGTATTAAGTTTGCGGAGCTTTGCACGACTCGATCCTGATTCTTTAAGGCGCGACGCTGTGTCGGCTAACTGGGCTGCCACGTATGATGCATCTACGTTGGATGAAAAAGTTACCAAATTTAATTCTGTTCTCTTAGGACTGTTTGATGCTCATGCGCCGGTTCGTTCGGTGAGATTGAAGCGGCCGCCTGCGCCGTGGATCACTAGGGGCGTTCGTATGGCGATGTCGAGGCGTGATAAAGCTTTTCGCATATTTAAGCGGGATCGTTGCGATGTAAACTGGGGTTTGTTCAAGGCTGCGAGAAATCGCTGTAACCAAGTGGTGAGAGCTGCGAAGCGTCGCTACATCCATGAGAATGTTCTTTCCACTTCTCTTGCTGACACATGGAAATTCCTTAGATCCCTTGGCATTGGAAAAACTAGAGGAGATGTAAATTCTACCACTTTCACCCTTAACCAATTAAATTCACATTTCTCTAAAACCACCTCACTTAATCCCTTAGTTAAATTTAAAACATTATCTCTAATTGCTTCTCTTTCCTCTCCAGATATTGTTCCTTTTACATTTAGCCCCGTATCTCATGATGAAATTCGTAAAATCATTGTGTCCATTAAATCTCAGGCAGTTGGTCATGACAACGTGAGTAGAGTTATGGTCATCCATATCCTTGATCAAGTTCTGCCTGTAGTATCGCATATTGTCAATACTTCCTTACTCACTGGGGTTTTCCCATCTTGTTGGCGTAAGGCCTTTGTCATTCCACTGCCTAAAGTTGACAATCCCAGTTCTCTCAATCATTTTCGGCCTATATCCATCCTTCCATTTCTCTCTAAAATTCTCGAGGCCGCAGCCCACAAACAGATTTCACAATTTGTTCACCGGAATAATCTCCTGTCACCCTTTCAATCTGGGTTCCGATCCGGTCACAGCACCACCACCGCACTTCTTAAAGTTTCGGAGGATATTCGGCTAGGGATGGAAACCTCCAAAGTCACGGTGATGGTGCTTATAGATTTTTCAAATGCCTTCAATGTTGTTGACCATGACCTACTTCTCGCTACTCTGACTCATTTGCGAGTTTCCTTAAAGGCAACAGAGTGGTTTGCGTCTTATCTGTCTGATCGCGTTCAGGCTGTCCGTGCCAGTCACTCACTATCCGACTGGTGTGCGCTGAATAATGGTGTTCCTCAAGGTGGCATACTTTCACCCTTTCTGTTTTCTGTGTTCATCAACTTAATTACCGATAACATTCGTAGCTCTTACCATTTGTATGCAGATGATTTGCAGCTGTACACTCATGCGGATGTGAATGACATTAACACTGCCATCGCGTTGTTGAATGCTGATTTGGATCGCATTGCTGAATGGTCCAGTTCCTTTGGTGTGTGTGTCAATCCAGCCAAGTGCCAAGCCATAATTCTGGGAAGCCAGTGGC